>JAQFVV010012525.1:556068-715229 GCA_028023455.1 Epiperipatus broadwayi
TATGGTCTTTAATGAGATAGCCTATTCTAATTATAGGCCAGTTATCAGAAGATTACACTTGCATCTACATTTAACTTAATGCTAACTTAATGTTATGATACAAATTTTATTCATACGTCTAATTTTAAATATGAGTATTATTTAATTACTAACCAGAATTAAATATTACATTTGAATATTCCTTCAGTAAATAAGCGTTTTAAATTACGCAGTGCAATTACTTTTCTCCCATTGATTTACTTAATAATGCTAGCAATATTTAGCAACAATACAGATATTGATCTCTTCAGATTACTAATACACTATTTATAATAAGTGGATCTTGAGGAACTAACACCTCCAATATAACCTTTATATGCAGACTTTTCAAAATTAAGCACACTAATCAATACCTTCCATGGTGGAGCTATCTTTATTTCCACATGAGGAATATAGGAATAACCACGAAGGTGTATGGAATTAATCTACTACATTAGAATGTTTGGTGGTTTCTTGCCTCTTACTTAGGAATACAACAAACACACCAAATACAATCCTCTCCTGGGATTTAAATAGATAAACATATAAATGCTAGATAAATTCCTTGATCATCCTATCTAGAATAGTCACTTAGGCTATAAACATACTAAGACATTATATTTAAAATCTTCCTCTCATGGAAAACAAAGCTTTGGGAGATCATTTTTCATCACAAAAAATAAATACATTATAATTATTACCTATTGTGAATATTAAGCATATACCAGTACTATATCTGGGCGAATAAGTAAATACACTGATTATAATAAAACTTTTGTTTCCATGTATTCTTTGATCAACATCTGAAATCAATGGACATCATAGAATAAAAGTATAATAATTTTCTAATTTTAATAGGAACATTCAAAAATAGTGGTAGCATACTATCTTAAACTAAATAAAGTGGATGTGTTATTTAAGAATAATTAGGAATAAATTCCTCAATTAATACAGTATAAATTCATTCAAACTTTAACAGAAATATTTTGTTATAGCATTTTTTTTAATTACTTCTAAGTAATTTTCAATATTTATTTTACCTTAAATATCTAAATATTTTTATTTTACATATCTAACATACAAAATTTCTACCTACAATTGTATGTAATAATTAAAACACTATTTTATAGATTTTTTTCTTTAAATGTTAAATATCTTAACCTATAATAATTATATTAAAACATACATTTGTCATTACAAGGCTATTAAATATCCCACTTGACCATACAGACTTTAACTATGTGATATAACAAAAAAATACATATCATTTATAACTTAGTTTTAAACAATCATTAATTAACAAGTGCATACTCTCTCATTAGAAAATATTTTCTGAGCAATTGGTCCAGGTAGAAAGCTTTCTCAGTCATGTTCGCAAGCAAGTTTAAAAACAATAAAAGCATGGTATTATTTCCTTTAAATAAATTTTTCTCTTATTTTGTCGTTTAATAAATTAGGTAAAAGTCTGTGCCATAGAATTGAGGAATTCATTCCTTTTGAATTAAACTACTACAATTTAGAGATTAAGAAAAAAAATAGACCTAACATGAGCGAATATTTGACTATAAACGATAAACATACACAATTTTTTTTATTGACCCGTCATTATACTTATTAGCTAAGCTTACTTATGGTGAAAATGCGCAATTTTCCGAGATTATGTAATGTGCAGTCAATTTGCATGTACAGGAAGTTTTAATAATTCCAGCTGATGTATAATATAATATATCATTAATTTTTATCATTAAGTCACTAAGATATTTGGTTTGTTCATACATTAGGAATTATAATTTTTTTATAATTGTTTCCTTCTCCATGAAATGCCCCTATACTTTTCTATATTACTCTGAGAAAGTTTATGTTTTTTTTTATTTTTTTAAAAAATATATTTTTAAGGAGTGTTCAATTTAATTCTTATTTATCATTATTATTATTTCCAGACAATTCTTGGTGAATAAACTTATATTTTAACATATGTAACTACATTACTTGTAAAGGCAGATAATATTGAGAAAAGAGCACAAAAATGTTTCTGGATTGATTTTCCTTGGGCTTTCAAAATGTTTCTCAATTATTATTTAATTTTCCTATGCACCAAGAAAATATTCAATAAATGACATAAGTTAATAAATAATTAATTTTTCTTGGAAGCCTTCTTTTCCTTAATTTAGATATAATAAATTTTTAAATGACTCTTTTAGTTATCTGTCATTTTTGAACTTTAGCATGAGACAATAAACTTTTAAAGCTATAATTTCTTTAAATTAGGTAGATTGGCAAAAGAAAATCAGGATATCTTATCAAAAATTTAGCCACATATTATATTATTAAAATTTTACTTTGATTACATTTTATTTCTGCAAAATAAAATTAAAAATTGAGTTGCAAATTTCTAGCACTGTTCCTTTCTTGAAAACTAAAAGCAGACTATTTTTTTCAAAAAAATGATCTGATTATAGAGTTAGTTTGTTTTGTTTTGTTGTTGTTTTTTTTTTTTTTGTTTTCTTACTTTGTGACCCTCTTCCAGAAAAATAATCATTTGATTATAACATAAACAAAAAGAAAGGAAAAACTTATTACAATCATATAGTTTTCAGTAAGTATTTTCCTAGATTGCAAAGTAATTTGACAATATAAAAAAATAATAATAAATATATTAAATTAACAGTAAGTAAGTGTATAATTCTTTAAACATTATTTTTTTTTGTTTTTTTACAAAAGTGCAAGTTAGTTTTGCTTTATGATTAGAAACACTCATCCACTCTCCCCTCTACCATCAAAATCAATTACTATTTGACTTTTATACCATATTAATTTTACTCTAATTATTAATATTATCTCAATTAAATTATTAATGTTCTCTCTTTAAAAATAAACATTGAGTTATTAAATATATTGAGTTATTCACCCAAAACATCCCAAAGTCAGTGAATAGCATACTTTGTTAATCCTGAAATTACTATTGTTATTTTATCTTTTTTATTTCTTTAAAGAATAACATTGTTTTCCTGCAGAAATAATGCCAAGTAAACCAAGTGTCAACAACACTAGGTTACAATTCTCCACCATTATAATAAATAAAAAATAAAATAATATATGCATTTTTTAACACTTCTTAGGTTAGCCCCTACATTTATATCCTACTTCTTTGTTATGTCAATAAATACAGTTTAAAAGGATTTATTTTGCTTGGGATATGGTGGTAAGCCCGGGCATTATAGGTACCTCTTGTTCCATCAGGGGTTGAGACCAAAAAGACATTCTCACCCCATGTTCATAATTCATAGGGCCTTCATAAAGATACATGAATTTTCTAAAACATATGTTTCCGGAGATTACTCGTAAGGATTTCTAATTAAAACAAAATCATGGACTTTAAAGGAATGCGGACGGTTTTGGAATAATGAGTGCGTTTATCACCCATCTTTTTAAAAGTAATTCTGACAGTGCTTAATCATATTTCCACATTAATATTTTCACTAATGCAGGTAGCGGTGTTTTGATTAGTAAGGTTCAGGTCTACCGAAATTTTGGCGAATTGGAGACATCTGTTGAACTCATTAATAGTCATGTTGTCATAATTAATGCCTGCTGGCAACATATTGTTTACAGTTTGTGATTCCGTTCATATATATTTCGGGAAAAACTACTTGTCTACATGATTCTTTCACTTGGATTGGATTGGGATTTCTAATTGAGCACATGATATATTTGAATATTTTATTCTTACCCCACTTTTTGCATGTACCAGAAATGAATGCAGTAGTAGTGGTCAGTAATTGTGAAGCTGGTTTTCTAGTAGAATTTGATAAGTTTCCAAGCACTTAACATTTTTAGCATCTGTTTTTGGAACTGGGTAATGGGTATATTAACCTTTGGTAAAAACGTCATGTATCCTAAGAATAAATTTTTCTGACGGTTGAAAGGTCTATATTATTATTGATAATCCACATCGTATGACCCCATTTGTTTAAAAATATGGCGCCCTGAAGTGAGAGCGTTCCTACGAGGTCTTTTTAATTTAATGCCCTGCTACTTTTACTACCTTTTATATTTTTCTTTGTTGTTGGGATACCACTAGTGACTGACGATTCTCATTCAAATTCTACTCTTACCTATTATTCTGAGGTGGCTATTCTGTCTACCATAGGGATTCCGTCCTATAATATCCTTTTCTCTAACTAACTTCACCTCTTCCTGTAAGCCTATCTGATAAATTGATATTAGTCACCATCGGATGGAGTATCTATTTTACCTAATTTTGTATAATACTATATCGCTGGTCTCTAATGAATCTAAAATTTCTACCTCTTCACTTGGTATATCCTTGACAACTTAATCTGAGGTCTTATCTTATATCACCTCATGTGATTACTGTGGAGTATTGCACAATTTGTGTTCCAGATAAAGGATAGCTGTCAAAGGTTTTAATTTGGCGGCCTGACTCTGAAAAACTGAGTATAACTACCTTATTTATGATATCTTTTCCTAGGATATCTGATATCTCAGGTTATCTTGTTGGTCTTCCCCAAACACTGGCTAACATAAGATATTTGAAGTCTCCATATGTTTCTGGTTTAATAAATAATGATTACCACCAGTCTTTAGATACTGCATACAAAATGGTTAGCAGCAATAGCAATCTTTTCTCAGATAAATAAACATAATTGAAATATCCTCAGATTCAAGAATATAGTATGATTTTCCAGATATTCAACTCTAAAAATTTTATTTTAAAATTGCAAAAGACCATGAACTATTGCTGAATACTTATGACTTTACTTCTAGCCTCATTTAATGGATGGTATTAGGTTTTGCTGTACTAATTGCCGTATGTAACTCAGATATTACTTGGTTATATGACCATTATTTGTTTCCTTTACATAAGTTTCAGATAAACCTTTACTGAACTAACTTTTTTACTTTTTGTAAGTCATCCTAATATAGTATATGGCTTGCATTTGACTCTAATTCTAACTTATCACTTCTGCCATTCTAGACTATTCTCTTTGAACTATCTTTGAGGCCTACATTTAAGTGTTTAATCTGTTGTTCAATTAGTTCTTCAGTTTCATCTTTATCTATCCAGTTATCTTCTAACCTTTGATAGACTTTACTCTCACATAGGTCATTAATTTCCTATTTCATCTTGGAGAATATTATGTAATAGCTGTGCATTATCTTTATTATATCATTAAAATTTTCTACTCTTCCCTAACGGCTTATCTCTTTCTAGATTTTGATTAATCTCATTAGGGTTAACTTTTTGAGTTTAGTTTAGCTATTAATCTAGTAATCAATATGACATCCTTTCACTGTTGTCCAGGTGCTAGAGTTATATTGCAACTATCTTTCAATTACTAACTTCTTCTAGCTTTCATATAATTCTCATAATAAATTCTTTCTATCTGAACTCCTCTTTGAAATACTACTGTTTCCTTTTGTGTTTCCTTTTCCTACTTCATTATTTAATACAATATATTATTTTAAAATTCCTTCTGGATAGCCTCAATCATATTTTCTGCCCTTTCAAAATTTTTTTGAGTCTCTTTCCTTATTCTTATTTCCAGCTTTTCAGAGAGCCAATTTTGATTCTTCTACATGGTTGCTCAAATGTATGATTCCTTTATCTCCTGTACTTGGTTTTTGAGATATCTCTTTGATCTCCTACATTTGATTCTCTAATTTACTATTTAAATTTTGTATCTGACTTTTTGATTCACTTTTTAATTCACTATTTTAGTTTTGGATCTGACTTTTTAATTCACTACTATTTGAGTTTTGGATCAGCTTTTAATTCACTATTTGATTGTTCTAATTTACTATTTGAGTTTTGGATGTGACTGTATAATTCATTGTTGGTGTTTCTAATTTATATTTGATTTTGGATCTAAGCTTTTTAATTCACTATTTGATTGTTCTAATTTACTATTTGAGTTTTGAATTATTTTTTTTAATTCTTTTAATTCACTATTTGATTTTCATTTTTTAAATTTATCAATGTATTTCTCATTAATTGATCTAGCTCATTTTCATGTTTTCCCTTTATTATTGTGGCTACCGGGTTAGTTATGTCAAATCTTTTATCATAATTATAAAATATGGAGTCTGTGTATCGAGGGATTGTAACTCTTGGATCTCCCAGTCCACCTCAGAAATATTGTGATTATCTTGTTTTCACTCCTTATTAAAATTCCGCTCTTTTAGTATTAACAGTACTGAAATATTATTAATGAACTATTAATAAATTATTCGATGAGAAATTATTGACAAGACATCCTGCCTCCATGCCTCTCCTATAAAAACAATCTACCAAACTATGCTCTGACATTCATTCATCCCTAAAGCTCCAACATTAACTACTAAATATGCTTTTTTTTTCCACGTGTATGGTCATATAAATATCATTAGATATTATATAATATAATGTGATGCCAATCACAAATGAACAAACAGATCATCATAAATATTAAAATAATTACAGTGTTTTATGGAATTGCCTACGAACCACAACATCATGAAGCAACAAGTTAATTATTTATTTTTAGTAGCGAAAGATTAAGATGTACTAATGAATATTCACAACCTCTTATGGTTAAAACAATTCATTATTGGCAAATATTTTTAATCAATGAATAATAATCCATTCAAGTGCAAATAATATTAATAAACTGAAAAAGTTTACTAAATTCCTCATGGCCAGCTATAGTGTGGGTAGCCCTAGTTAGGCAGCCATTTCTAACCCATCACATTTATTAGTTTATCTTGCTTATTTGCCACTCATGACACTGCTTTCTGGTTGTTGTTAAGGCTGACCAAAATAAAAACAACATATCCATTATTTTCAATATGATGTAAATCTTTATATAATACAATTGTACATTCAATTCTTAAGCCATGCCGATTGTAATAACAACAATAATTGATCACTTATTAATTTTAATGAATAATTATAATAATATTAATCTCAGGGTTCTTTGTTTCATATGAGAAATGCTCAAGCAGTATTGTGTTATAGCATATGACTGGCATTCTGGGCTGACTATAAGACATTGTATTTTACTTAAATTCAATGTGTCTTCATCTCTCGTATCTTTTCTATATTATTTAAGGGTGATAATTCTGTAATAGTAATATAATTTTAGATAACACAGCCCTTTTTTTCAGAATCTCAGTCAGAATAATAAAAAAAGAGGAACAAAGGTGCTTTTTGTCCTTCCATCACTCATGACAACACAATAATCCAACTAAGATTTATTACTTAGACAATTTAACTAGTAGGAATGGAATAATATTACAGCCAAATTAATGGTTTGGAATGAATTCATTTTTAATTTTTACACTAGGGTGAATGTTTTGATCTTAGTTTCAACTCCATAAATAATTATCATTAAACTGAAATCATAATGACCTAAGCATTTCAGTCTAGCAACTTTATTTATCTGGTATATTAAGTTTTAAGAATTTGGAATGATTTGGATAAGAAAAGGTTTTGCAAATATTGTGCAAGCGCCATGTTATGTAAAAACAAAAAAATGAATCTACAACAATTTTTAACAGAGACTACAATTTATTATTATCACAAAAATTATGAACATTTATTAATAAATCATAGTAATACAAATATAAATAAGACGACACTAAAAATCTGTATATTCTTTTGGTTATAGATGGGAATTCTACTTCTCTATAATACTTTGATATGGATCAGTTAACTAAATACATTCATTATGATACATTGTTTATTAAATTTCAAGTAACCTTGTAGAAGCTTTATTAATTATTGACTAACTATTTTTTAAATAATTAATCCAATCATATGCAATAAAATATTAATTTATTTCTAATATGTTTCTAATACATTTACTTTATTTATGGTCTTTATTGGATAACCTATTCTAATTATAGGCAATTCATCAGAGATTACACTTACCATCTTACGTTAACTTAATGCTAACTTGATTGAATTATAAGTCTAATCCATCACATCTAAATTTTAAATATAAAAATTATTATTTAATTACTAACTTAAAATTAAATATTACATTTGAATATTCAACTGATAAATGACGTTTAAATTGCAATTTTAATTACTTTCTCAATTAATTTCATAATAAATATATAATATTTAGCACTAATACAGATATTGATCTTGAGTTACTAACTTTTGCGCTATTTATACCAAGTGGATCTTGAAGACTAACACCTCAATATATTCTCACCCGAACTTTCACAAAATTAGCACAATAATCAGCCTTCTTGATTTGGAGCTACATGCTATTTCCATGAGGAATGTAGATAACTCACAAGTACTATGAGTAATCTACTACATTAAAATGTTTTGGTGGTTTCTTGCCTCACCTTGGGCATAGCGAACTTGCCAGAGCCTGATCTCCTATAGGATTTAAGCAGATAGAAACACATGCAATGCTGAATAAATTCTTGATCGTCCTATCTATGAGAAGTCGATCACTTGGGCTAAACATACAGACAATTGTATTCAAATCTTCCTCTCTTGGAAAACAAAGCTTTTTAGGAGATCATTTTCATCCCACAAAATAAATACATTATAATTAAAATTACCTATACGAATGCATGGCATATACAAAGTATATATCTGGGCTGGATGATAAATACACTGGTTAATAAACTTATGTGTTGCAAGTATACTTTGATCAACATCTGAAATCAATGGACATCACTGAAATAAGTATAATAATTTTAATTTAATAAAGAAACATTCAAAAAATAGTTGGTAGCCTACTATCTTAAATTAAATAAAAGTGGATGTGTTATTTAAGAATAGTGAATAAATTCTCCAGATGTGATATAAATTCGTTTTTAAACTTTAATAGAAATATTTTATTTTTTCTTGTTTTTAGTTACTTCTGATAATTTTCAATATTTATTTTACCCATACAATATCTAAATATTTTTTTCAAACATCTTTAAAATTTACCTACAATTGTATGTAATAATTAAAACATGTTTTATAGATTTTCTTTTCATGTGCATCATCTAACTTAACCTATAATAATTATATTAAGAAACATACCTTGTCATTACAAGGCTATTAAATATCACTAGACCATACAATTTATTATAATTATAAAAAAATACATATCATTTGTAACTTAGTTTTAAATAATCATTAGTTAACAAGTGCATGCTCTCTCATTAGAAAATGTTTTCTAGTAAGCAATTGGTCCAGGTAAAGGCTTTATCCATTGTATTTATGAAACAGTTTAAAACAATAAACACATGGTATTATTTCTTTAAATAAAAAGTTTTTATTTTATTAAGATTTAATAAATTAAGTGAAAACATATAGCAAAATTGAAGATTAATTCTTGCACTTGGATTAACTAGTACAATTTTGGGATCAAGAAAAATAGACTTCCTAACATGAACGAATATTTGATATAGACATTAAACATACATTTTTATTGACGATACATATACTTATTAGCTAGCTTACTTATGGACAATAGCAATTTTCAAGGGGTTATTATGATAATAACTGCAGTCAATTTACTGCAGGAAGGTTGCTTAATTCCAACTGATGTATAATATATCATTATTTTATCATTAAGTCACAGATATTTGGTTTGTTCATACTTTGGAATTACTCATTTTTTAAGGTAAATTCTCATTAAGAATGCCCCTATATAACTTTTCCTATATTTACTCTGGAAAGTTTATATATTTTTTTTATTTTTAAAATATATGATTATAATTTAATCTTATTTATCATTATTATTATTTCCAGACAATTATTGATGAATAAAAACATGTTTTAGCATGTTGTATTATATTATGTAAGCCAGACAATATTGAGAAGAAGCGCGAAAATGTTTTAGTTGATTTTCCCTTGGTTTAAATATTTCTTTTTATAATTATTTTTTCTATATGAAAATGTCAATAAATAATATAAAATTAATAAATAATTAATTTTTTCAAAATTGCTTCTTTTCCTTAAAATTTAGATATAATATATTTTCTATTGACTCTTTTAGTTACATCTGTGTTGTTTTGAACTTTAGCGTAAAAAGGACAATAGCTTTTAAGTATAAAAAGGTGCTAATGGGTAGATGGCAAAGAAAATCAGGATATCTTATCAAAAAATGTAGCACTCATTATTATTAAAATTTTACTTTGATTACACATTTATTTCTACCAAAATAAAATGAAAAAATTGAGTTACAATTTCAACTGTTCTTCCTTGAAAACTAAAAATGAACTATTTTTTTCAAAAAATGATCTTGATTAGAAGAATTAGTTGTTTAGTTTTGTTGTTGTTGTTTTTTTTTTTTGCTTTAGCGACCTCTTCCAGAAAAGTAATCATTGATTATAACATAAACAAAGAAAAGGAAAAACATGAAACACATTAATATAGTTTTCAGTATTATTTTACTGATTACAAAGTAATTTGACAATATAAAAAAAATAATAATAAAGCCATTAAATTAACAATCAGTGATGTATAATTCTTTAAACATTATTTTTTACAAAAAGAAATTACCAAGTTATTGTGTTTATGATAAGACACTCATCCTCTTTCCCACTCTACCATCAAAATCAATTTATATTTAACTTTTATACCATAATTTTGCTCTAATTATTAATCTCAATTAAATTATTCATGTTCTCTCTCTTTTAAAAATGACATTGGGTTATTAATCATTAGTTATTCACCCAAAACATGCCAAAGTGAGTGAAATAGCATACTTTATTAATCATTATTACTATTGTTATTTTATCTTTTATTCTTTAAAATAGCATTGTTTTCCGTTTTTGTCCATGCTATTCTCGAAATCAATAAATATTTTAGAACACTTAATTTTCAAATACTTTTTTTAAACTTGTATAATTGCTCAAAGCACCTCGCACATGTTCCTATCTCATCAAGCACATTATCGTAATGCTATTAGCCTGAAGAATAGAATATATCACATTGCTTTAAAACCCTTTTGTCATATAATGACCACAATTATTTAATACGCATCCCTGTCTCATATAAGCAGACAGTGGCATTATATATATAATTTATATAAATAAATTTTGTGAAATTATTTAAAACTAAATTTGATCTCTTATTTTATTTGATTCCTATCACTGTCTCGGTCTATATATATATATATTTTCTGCATTTCTTTTGTAAATCCATAGACGTTAATTAGCCACCCAAGCTTCTTTTAGTATAGAGTCTTTTGTTTCTCCCTGACCACCAGGCACTGGTCAAAGGTTATATTAGTAGTGGCATCAGATGCGTTATCATGTAGATGGCGCTGTGAAATTTGGACTTTAGATTCGAACTTAGTATATCTAGAAGGCAACCCCTCCTAGAATGTTCAGTTTCATGTCTGGGGTTTGAATTCTACAGTGTGTTAGCGAGATAGACGATTCTGACTGTTACAATACCAATGTGTTTAGCTCTCATGCAACAAATAACACAAAACTCAAAAACAAATTATATATTTTTTTACACATTAGAAGTTCTTATTAAAATATAATTTATATATACTAAAAATACACACACACATATATATATATATTGTGCCCTTTTCTATAGGTCAGAATCAGCTCACCACAGCAAATTATTAAAAATTTTAAATTTTAGAATATGTTCTCTTGATGTGTTAGTTATGTTGTATTAATAATATCTTAAAAATACAATTTGAGGCTAAATAAAATACGTAATGCATAAAATTATAATGAATCACTTAAGAACAGTTAATTAAAGCTAAAAATATCATTTCATATGGTTGTAAAAGCTGGCCATAATAAATAAAACAGCTATAAACATTTAAAAGTGTGTTTAAAAAGTTCAATTTTAATAGTCTTAAACTTATAGTTAAATAAGTGTTATATTTATTTTTATAAATTATATTTAATAATTATAATTAATATCATATATTTTTAAAAGTAAGTTTTATGGTAGTGAAAGTTATATTTAATTCTATATTTTCTAAATTATTCTTCCAAATTTTGTATTGTATTATTTTATTTAATATGACAAATGTTGCAATTTATTATTTATTCCCAGACAAAAAATCGGATACCGTCTGTCTTGGTTATATTAGTCATGTGATTCGTATAATATATGGTTATAAACACGTGCTAGCTAGTATTTGGAGTAATCAAGTTCAAAATATTTTAAAATTGCATTATACAATTGGATGTAATTATTACCCATCATAAAAGCAAATATTAAGTTAGTCGTTATAAGTTAGTCATTATACAATGTTTAAATAATGTAATAAAGACGTATACAGTTAATAAAAAATTAAATATTTTGTTTTAAAATAAAATAGATAAATTAAATATTAAAGGTGGTATAAATCATTAAATACTGTTTTAAAAAAGTCATTTTAAATGTTTAATCTATTTAGTAAAGTAATAATTGATTTAAGATTAATATTTTAAATAATATTTTTATAGTTATAATACGTCATCTTTTTTTATTTTGAAATTTAATTGTGTAAGAATGTAACAATATGCAAATTTGGTATCAAATGAAAAGTAAAAATCAACCAATAGGATGAGGTATTTTCTAGGATATAAATACTGATTGCACGGGGGTATCAGGGGTGATTAAAAATGTGATTAAGGTGATCAAATGTATTAGTGATCAAGTGTAGAAGCTATCAAGGTGATAGTAATTTTAAATTTTATTATTTTAGTCAATTTTTTAGTGCTCTCATACAATTTATTTGCAAAACTAATAGGACATTTATTATAAAGTATTTACAAAGAGTGTAACAATAAATATATTTAATAACTTCATTTTAATATGCTTTGCTAATTTTTAAAGTTCTTTGCCAGGAGTATTCATCGGAAGCTTAATTTACTTCGCAATAAAAATATGAAAATGTTGACAAATAAAACGTATTTAGTGAAAATTTTAAAGATAAGTATAATAATTATGAATGTAATATTAGTAATATTACCACAGAGGACTATTCCAGTGAATAAATTATTATTATGGACATTGTACAGGAAGCTTAATAGGAAGGCTAATTGCCGATAAAAGTGAAGTACGCATTATTTTATATAACAGCAAAAATAGCATTTTCCAAGGTTAATAAGTGATATGACAAGTATGGTATATAATAATTTATGGAAACAATGCTATAGAAATTAATGTTATATCCTTTTTGAAGGAAACATTTAAAATATTTTCAAGAAATTATTTTAAGTAAAGACTAATGGAAATATTTACGAAAGCGTATGTTTTAAAACCTGAGATAAATAGGGTTATATGCTTATAAAATTGTTTAAAAAACTGAATTTTAAGATAATAAGGAAACCGCTGAAAATAGATAATAAATAGCAATAAATTTTCCTTTAGAAGAAACCTACAAAGGAAAAGAATACATGAATAAATAAAATATGGAATTGTGGAAATATTTTATATTGCGCAAAAAGTTTATCTAGATAATTCAAGCTAAGCAAAAGGAAATAATGCATCACCAGGCTGACATAGAATATTCTAGAATAGTAACTTTAAAGGATTAGTTTGAAAGTTATGATTTTATTATGGTTTTAATAATCATCGTTTCTGAACAATAGAAACATAAACTATTATTCTATAACTCTTCCAGGATGGTTTATTATTTTATTTAATTTTTCAAGATTTTAAAAGATGTCGTATTATTTTTTTTTTATTATTCATTTTTTTAAATCTGAGATTTTCGTACTGGAAGTTCATACAACACTTACTGCTGGAAACATTGTGTCTTGTTCATCGTCGTAGCAACGGGGGAGGTTGTAGGCTCTTGAAGAGAACAATTAAAAAAAAACTTTTGAGAAAATAAAAAGCATTTTGAACTTTATAAAGAAAATTTTGTTTCAGCTGAAGATTAAGTAAATATAATTTAACTCATTTATTAATTTTTTTAAAAAATATAATTATTTTGGTTTATAAGTGTAGGAACATGAATATTGATTCATTGATAATATTAAAATCTTATAGTATAATAATTTAATAATTTAAATAAGAATATTTTAAATAAAGGTATGGATGTATTTTTCATGTATGCAATGTTGCATCTAATTGATGGAAAACCGAAGACTGCAAAGGTGATGACAAGTCAATATCACTTGGTAATAGTTAATGAATATTGATATATTTTATGATGTATATATATATTTGCAGATTGCCTATGAATTAATGTATGGAAGTATGAATGTTAAATTATATGTAAACGCATTTGTACAACACTTTTAAATTATGAGATTAGGATTATTTTGAAAATATGCATACTATAATTTTATACTAGTAATATAACACAACATGATAATAAATATTTGTGTGATTCTTTTAAAAACTTACATATTATTGGATGTTCCAAGGATTCATATGACAAGTTTGTATATGTTTTTAGAATATAGAATAAGAAAGTAAAACAGACTTTTTTGTGGATTAGTAAGATCACTCTAATTAGAATTGAATTTTGTTTATTATTTTGAATATGCAAGTTAGTTTTTATCGATGTAAGATTTGATAAATCTTTCAGGAAATGATGATAAGGTAGTGACTTGGCTGTAGTATTATGAACATGAATCCAAGAGATGATATTAAGGTAGGATGTAATAAGGGAATATGAATAGTATTTTATAATCTTAGTGGATATATAGTACAGTTAACAATGCCCTGTAACTGATATATTTATTTTGGATGGTGTCTATTTTCTTTAAGTATTGATGTTTTAATAAAGCTGAAGAAATATCTTTAACATCACTGATAGTATTGGAGGACATTAGACAGAATAGGTCTTGCCTCTATTTCTTATAGATATACTGTGCCATGGTATTTTTCTCCGATATGTGCTATAAGTTATACTCTAGTTTTGCTTCCCTTGCCTACTCATCTATTTGCTATCTAGATTTCCAATGTAACTACATCGTACAGTATGGTATATTTTAAAAGAAATAATAGATAATTTAGAGTTTAAGATATGCTATCATTTGAATGAGATAAGTACATTTACTTGTAAGAAGAAGCATAGTTTATGCAAATTGGGATTGTAAATCCAATGAATCAAAAGGAAAAAGAATCATAAAATATGTTTTTTAGATATTTATTTTGGAAAATAAAAATAAATTTCAGGAGTATAATATGTAAAGCAAAGTTGCTTTTGGAATATTAAATAATTTTTCAATATTTTATTTCACTTTTTTAATGAGTATTGCATATTTTTAAAATACAATGTTTATAAAGTAAAATGATATAAACAATAAGCATAGGTACAATTTTATATTTAGTAAATACGAGGGAATATATCAGTGATTACAACTATATAGTATTATAGTAATATTAAATGGGATGTATTATATTTTATAATTATAGTGTAGTGAACAACGATACCCACACAATCTAATAATAAATTAACAGTAGATATTTTATATAGTATTTTCTTTTAACGTTGCAAGATGAAATTGTTTATTTTAAAAAGATCCACACTCTTGATTAGTATTCTTATTTTGTTTTTCCGTACCATGTTTCAATGGATGTTTTTTTTTTTAAAAGGAAGCATAGTGAAATAATATTTCAAGATACGATATATTAAAATTAGTGTAATAAAAATTTAATTTTATCATAAGATTGATCTCAAAGAGATAAATAAAATTGTATTGTTTTATTATTATTATTTTAAGTCAGAATGAAGACTTAATAAAATTCTTGATTTGTTTTAATAACTAAGTAATATAAAACGTAGAATGGGTAAATGAGAATATCCAGTGTAAATACTGTAAATAAATTGTTTATCTTATTTTATTATTATAATAAAACTTTGTTAAAATTTGTTTTTTCAAAAATTTGTGTGTTGAGACTGTTTCTTTTCCATTCAAACTCAGTATACACCCAGAATAATAGAAAGAAACATAATTTTGCACAAAGATAAATAAAGAATTATTTTAAGAATTCGAATATTTTCTTGGTATTTATTTACTGAAGTAATCACATTTTACATTATCTTATGGTCATAAATTAGTTATCATAATGGTACATCGAATTATATTCTATCCGTTGCCACACACCTTTGTTTATCAGATTATCAAATGTTATCACATATTTATTATATTATTATTATCTGAAGATAAAAGATTATATTATAGCATTTTTATTTTTTATTATGGTAATGAAATTATAGTGAAGAAAGAGATATACAGAATTAGTTCATACAATAAAGAATATTATTATTATTATTTGTTATTATTAAGTTAAATGTAGTAGAGTATGACATAAAAATCTCTTATCATGTTTTACTACCGTGATTTGATTATCTTAGAATAATTTTATGAACCTGACATTTTATTGAGCTAAGTTATTGTAGATAAAAGATTAAGATTTTAATAATCTTAATGAGTAGGAGTTATTAAAGTCGTAAGAATACTATAAGTTGATTTATTTGAGATAGTAATAGGGGGGATAGTGTTCTTATGCCATTGAGGTAGTATCCTGTGGGATATTGGCTCAATGTAATCTTTCTTGTCATCTGTATTTTCACTTTTAAGTCTCATGATATAATTAAATACTTATTTAATTTATTTTATAAACTGAACCTTATTCTTATTTTTTAAATTTGAGCTAGTGGAACATTTAATATTAATGCAGAATATTTTATTTATTAATCATTTGCGTTTAATCAAACGGTAATCGGTAACTGAGCTAATCCATTCTATTTAATAATAATATTGCCCAAAAGTCAATATGCAAGTGGCAAGGTTAGAATATATATATGTTAATTCTAATATTTTTATGAATAAATAATGATTTCATATTATAATTATTTTCAGGAATATTCCATGTAGTAAAATAGCTAAATAGTTGATGTTTCAGTACAATAACAAGCATCTTTCTCAGACCATCATAGGAATGTAAATCATTATTTTTATCTTTTTCTTTCTCCTCATATTTAAATTGTATTGACTGAGAAATTTTAAAAATTAGTTTGTCTTCTAATGGCTTTTCCAAATGTTGTTTATTTTCTTTAATTCACACTTCTTATTAAAACTCTTGGGTCAAAAATCTCTATAGCTTCTCTTAGCAATCTCTGTTGATATTGTTCAATATTTGCTAGAATATTTGTTTTATCAAAATTGATATCATGATTAGTTAATTTTATATAAGAATAAATAGCTGATGAATTGGATTTTTCTCTGATTACCAGAATGTGTTTTTCCTTTCTAAATATTCTACGATTAGACTGTCCAATATATGAATGTGAACAGACCCTAAATAGAATTTCATATACGCCATGACACTTCAAAGAAATTTTATCTTTAGGAAGTGAAAATATTACATTAATTTTTTTGAAGATAGTGTAAACTGTGTAAATATTACTATTCGTTAGAATGTTACCAATTTTATCAGTTACTTCTTCTACATATGGAAAAACTGTCTTAATTTCTGATGTATCAAAATCTTTATTCTTTTTATATGAAAAATCCCTATTAATAATGCTATAACTAAAACCATTATCAAAAAGCATTTTATTAGTAGCAGAAATGTCCTGGAAAAAAATTTATATGTATATAAACTTATTCAAGAACAAGTCCAAAGATATTACTAAGGTAATTCACAAGCTACATTTTTAAAGAATCATTTACATCAGATAAAAGATGATCATTTTAATCTGATCTTCAGTTTATTATATAGCAATAAATCAAGCAAAGATAATCAAAAAGATTGAAACATTCTACTAGCAGCAATTTTTGTTTTTATATTAATCCAACCAGATTACAATTTTATATATTAATTTAGATAAAATTCTAATGATTTTAGATAGCATATAAATAATTTTATGGCTTATCAAATATGTAAAGCTAAGAATATAAAGCTATTCATAGAACAAATAAGGCTGAATATATTATTAAGATAAAAGATGGGTGTTATTTACAAGTATGTTTAAATGATTCGTTAGGAATATTCCTTGTGAATTAACTTCATAATGTATTCAGACTTGTTTGCACTGTGAATAGGTTTATATTTTTAGTGCTACATATTTGGCAAGCCCTAAAATTTTTTACATGGTCATTAAAATTGTTAAAAAATATGTATAAGTAGGTGTGTGTACAAACTAAACAATTTTTTTCTTTTTGTTTTCAAATAGAATAATCACCTTCCCCCAGTTATTTAGCACTACATTTTTCCTTATTTAATTGGCTTTATTTTTACTTGATGTTTTAATATACAGCCACATATAAAACAAGTTACATGCAATTTCTTTATAAATCTTGATTTATTACATGAACCATTATAAATTACTATAAAACTCTAATGTTTCGACTATATTCTTTTATAGCCTTTCTCAAGAAACAACTAAAAATACAATAAAATAATATTCCACAATAATCCAATGCATATAACAAATACAAATAACTTTTACCTTAAATCTCTTCTCACTAACAATCAAAATTTCGATTACATTCATTTCTTAAATACCTTTTTAAAAATAATCCTCTATAATTATTTAAATACAAATTCCACATTAATTAAATCAATCTATTATTTTCTTTTTTTCAATTACTACCATCATTACAGGTTTTATTTATGTAAATAACCTCTTCTATTATTTTCCTTTTTTCAATTAGCAATCTAATTACAGGTTTCATTTCATTTATATAAATGCCCTCTTTTATTTATGCAGTATTTATCGATAGAAAATCAAAAAAGTAAAACTTTACTATTGATAAATACTGTGCATATAATAAAGATATATATGAGAGATGGTGATGTGGGCCAACTGATGAGTGCTGGTTCAGCAATCTTGGGGTCATTTCATTTGTATAAATTCCCTCTTATTTAGGCAGTATTTATCAATAAAAAATCAAAATGTAACAATTTACTATTGATAAATACTGTGCATATAATAAAGATATATGTGAGAGATGGTGACCTCTGCCAACTGATGAGTGCTGATTCAGGGTGAAATACATCTTGGGAGTCATTTGTTTTTTTATTGTATCTTTATTCATATGATTTGAAAAGAATGTGCTCTTGTGTGAAGATTAATGCATAAATTAAAAAAAAGTAGCTTCTTTTTACAAAATCAATTAAAAAAAGAATTTATATAATATTTATTTACATGGCTATTAAAATTAATAGAATATTTATTTTACAACTATTCAAGTTATTATAGATTTTTCACTTTTTTTATCTTGAATAAAGTATAATTCACATATTATTAATAAGCGCATTAAAACATATATTATAATGAATTATGTATTTAATACATATAAATATAAAACCGTATATTAAGATAATAAAACTGATTTTGCTCAAAGCTAGATAACTTTATAAATGTAAATTACCTGAAAGCAATCCCTTCTTGTCAACACTAAGAATTTTAAAATATTTAAGGCGACTTTTTTTTAATAAGAAAAAGGTCGTCCTATTTTGCTTACTGGTCTAAGATGTTAATATAGACATTAAAGATAAGAGCAAAAGCAGAGAATAAACTAGGACTGAATATAAGAAAATCAAGATTAATGTGATTAGCCAAGAAAATACGAGATAGTGGATGATCTGCTTTAAAGAAGTTATCAATTTGAGCTTTATATTAGAAGGAAAAACCATTCAGAGATAAGTGTGTGACTATTCCTGACATTTAAAGGTATTTACAAAATTAACACTTGCATGAAAAACAGAGGCACAATTATCAGACTAAAGGGTGTGCTTTGTTATGGTTCATTGTACTGCATAAATGTGAAGCATGGATCTTGGGAAAAAACATGAGGACAAGGATGGATGGTTTTTAAATAGTGTAATCAAAAGATTTCTTGGTGTATCTAGAATTGCTAAGAAAACTAATGAGTGGGTTTTATTCAAGATAGATGTACAAAGACAACTATTAGGGATGGTAAAGCCCAGAAAGCTACATTATTTTGGACTTTTGACAGTCAGATGGGTATATGGTCAAGAGAAAGAGATAATTAAGACTATCATAGATGAGTATTTGTAAATGGGAATAAGAGTCTTAGAAGAATATAGAAAAGTGGAAGAAAGAATGGCCAGAAAGTTGTTTATCATCCTGCCACCCATCATTGTAATGATGGATTTGATAGATGATGATGAATTACACAATATTATATTATAAATAATTTAATTGGCTCCGTAAATAAGGAATTAATTAAATCAGTATTAAATATTCAAAGCATTAGTTGTATTTATATACTAGACTATTTCCATCATTTAATATAAGTATTGAATCAAGAAAATTCAAAGCGTTAGTTTCCAAATTGTTTATGTAAAAAATCCTGGCTGATAAAAAATATAAAATATGTAAAAATTGAAAAGAGAAACACTTTTATCTACGTATATGTACTAAAACTAAAAAATAAGAATTAAACATTACTATTAGTTTTCATAATATTTTCGTATCATACAGTCAAAAATAAAAGTATGGGGACTATAAATAGTCAAAATAAGAGTCATAGATCACATGACCCTATCTCTTAAACTTGTAAGTTATAAACAATGAGGATTGCCAATTCCTCAACAAGCTTTGTGATAAATGCTTAGCCAGAAACCACAAAGCTTGTTGAGGAATTGGCAATCCTCATTGTTTTTAAAATTATGGGGCTTTCATATTTAGGAATATTTAATGGAACTAAAATTATATCTAAACATGAATGTCCCATGCTTTTATTTCTAGATACATGATGTCAAAAATACTGTGAAATCTGAAGAAAATTAATTTTTTTTGCTTTTAATGCATTTATGTAGATTAAAGTATTTCATTTATCTTAATATAAACTGAGCACTGATTATATGAGAGGTGATGATATGGACCAACTGATGAGTGCTGGTTCAGTACAAAATATGCATATTTGAGATCACTTACCTTTTTCACATGCATGTGATCATGAGCATCAGTTGTATAGAATGGAGTAAAAATTTATAGGGAGCCTGAAAGTCTGAGTTCGAATCCCTTCTAATTACATTAATTTCAGCATAAACAGCACACTTTTATTTAAAATATTATTTTATTATTTTCTACTTCTTAGTTTTATATTGTCCCAGAAATTAGAAATGAAGAAAGTTTAGATATAATTTAAAGAATCTTTTATAAAATTTAAAAAATTAAACTTTTTTATTATGTTTTTGCTAAAATTGTTCAAAACTCTAAAGAAATGTACTGCCATTACGAATACATATGTATGCAAAGTTTCAACTAGATTGGAAATTGGAAAATGGATAAGAATTGCATTTCAAGTTTTTATCTAGGTGAGAAACTAAAAACAATACAATTTAAATACAAGTATATAAAAAATTAAATCAATCTGCACATAAATATGTTTAGGGCAATAATTGTTCTTTTCAACAGCTTTTAAAGATCATCAATAATCCCATCAACACAGCAGTACTCTTATTTGAATACCAGTAATACATTCTATTTGTCATTAAAATTTTAATGTTAAAGTTAGTGGCTACTTATATACTAAAATGGATCTATAATAGGCCATTAATGCACAAAAAAGAGTTACTTAATATTCATTTTTTAACAAGAAATCTTGCGTAAACAAACAAATATCTAAACATATATTAAACATTTTACCAATACTGTAGATATAAAGTAAATTTCTATTTTATTGTAATAATAAATATACAATAACCGTATTGAGAAAAACTTTTTTACGATTTATTTTACCTTATGTGCTTTGCCGACTTTCAACTTCTTAGAGTCATAGACGTAGCATAAATAAGAATCATAGATCACATGACCCCATTCTCTTAAGTTTTGTAAGTTATAAACAATGAGGATTGCCAATTCCTCAACAAAGATTTGTGATAAATGCTTAGCTCCATATAGCTATTTGAGTTGAATAACTGGGTTCGAAGACATGTAGGTGTCTGAAAATTTGAGATTTTCCACTTAATAGATAACTTTTAGTTAAATGCTGGCTTTGGGTTGGTATTTTTAAATCTAGTGTCTGAACCTACTCTGACATCTCTCTGAGGAGTGCCAAAGCACGAAACCATGGCCAGAGTTTGGGGGAGGTTCCTGACAGATATATTTTAAATGCTTTCTCTGGCTAAGCATTTATCACAAAGCTTGTTAAGGAATTGGCAATCCTCATTGTTTATAGATGTAGCATATTTGTAAATTAGGAGTGGGTTTATATATGTTGTTATTGCTCATTTACATAAAATTTAAATATGAGTTTTAATTAATGGGATAGGCCATCTTTTTTTAGAGGGGTACGCATGATTCTTTTCTATTGATGGAATTTTTGTGACTTGATATGTGCGATGCCTCTTTACTTTTTCGCTTAAAGTCGTTGCGTTCAGTGACACTATATCAACAAGTGACGGCTTGAAAGGATGACCCCCTGTCCTCCCTAATTAAAGCTCATCTTTAAGTTTTATGTAAACAAGCAATAATAGCATATATACACCCAGTCCTAATTTGCAATTTATGCTATCTCTATGATTCATAGGAGTCAAAAACCAACTAAGCACATAAAATAAAACAAATTGTAAGAAAGGTTTTCTCAATACAGTTATTCTATATTTATAATTACAGTAATTTGAGTTAAAGAATATAATTTTATAATTATTTTATTGAAAATGTTTCATACAATGAAAAAATTCAAAACATTTCACAGTACTTTCAGGCAATAGCTACCTTTTTAATTATGACTATCACCAATTTCATTATCATAGCAACATCATTGTTACATAAATTATATTAAGACAGTGTATTTGCTACTAAAAGTTTAGATGTACAAGCCAATGATAATATTTAATAAGGTCTATTTACAATAAAAAGTATCCTTTATGATTAATTTGATTTTTTTTCACTATGTGGCAGCACTTCACATCATATGCACGGGATCTTTAGCAACAAGAGAATATACATGTAAATGGAAAATCATGGATAATTTAGTGTGCAGATTGTGTAAGGAAGGTATAGAAAATATTAGGCACCTGTTGATTGAATGTAAATGCTTGAAAGCAGAAAGGGTACAGATAATGAAGTTATGGGAGGATAGACATGAACAAAGTGACTATACAGAAAGTGAGTTATTAGTTTTTATGTTGGGTTTGTGAAGAGATAAGGGGGATTTAGATATAAAGGCCATAGAGTTGACAAACTTTATGTTGTGGAAATGGGATGGGGCAGAATATGTGAAGACTTAAGAGTGGGGAATGGAGAATAAAATGGCTAACAGGTTTATCTCAGCATAATTGCTGAGATATTCTTGACTTCGTTTAAGGAGAAGCCAAATACATCACATCACATCAAGTATGGACAGCAAGGGAGGCAATTCAAGGAGAAATGGGATGGTCAAGTTTTCATATGAGAGATGCAAAAAGTAAAATGAAAATGTTTAGTAGATTGCAATTTATGGATAATAAAAGAATAGCCAAAATAGTATTTAATTGGGTTATGAGTAAAGGGCAGGTAACAAGATGGGTGAGAAAGGTAATGTGGTATGCAAAAGATATGGATAAAGAATTTATATTAGTATATTTGTACAAAAGATGGGATGATTGTGTTAAGAGGATTGTTGAGTGTTATAGTAGTAAGGAATGGGATAAAAGAATAGATTTATTAATAAAGAATAGGGAGTTAGAGAGATGGAGAAATAGTATGGAGAGTAAAAAGAGTTTAAATATATATAGAAATAAACAGAATATTAGGTGCAAGTTAATATATGATAATAGTAAGGAAAGTAGTTTGTTTAAGGCTCGAACGGGATCATTAGCTACAAGAGAATATACATGTAAATGAAAAAATATGGGTGATTTATTTTGTAAATTATGTAAGGAAGGAATAGAAAATATTAGGCATTTGTTAATTGAATGTAAATGTTTGAAAACAGAAAGAGTACATATAATGAAGTTATGAAAGAAAAAATATGAAAAAAGTGATTATACAGAAAGTGAATTATTGGTTTTTATGCTAGGTTTGGGAAAAGATAAGGGGTAATTAGATATTAAAGCTATAAAGCTGACAAAGATTATGTTGTGGAAATGGGATGGAGCAGAATATGGGAAAACTTAGAGTGAGGAATGGAAAATTAAGTGGCTAACAGGTTTATCTGGGCATAATTGCTCAGATATTCTTGACTTTGTTTAAGGAGAAGCCACAGTACACCACATCACATCACATAT
Organism: Epiperipatus broadwayi; assembly: GCA_028023455.1. Lineage (NCBI taxonomy): Eukaryota > Metazoa > Onychophora > Udeonychophora > Euonychophora > Peripatidae > Epiperipatus > Epiperipatus broadwayi. Next base: position 580,217 of record JAQFVV010012525.1, read on the forward strand.
TCATAAATTGTGTTTTAAAGGCTTAACTTTTTGAAGCTCCAATTCCTCCCTTCTTATTTGAAAAACCCTACTGAAAATTTCATCCATATCTCAACATTTTACTTTTACAATTAAATCCTCTATATCACATATTGATAATATTTTCATTATTTGTTACAAATGTAAGCTTTCAAACAATAGACATTATAAAAGTTAATATTTGAACTTTAAAAATAGGAAAACAAATTACTAAATAACTTTTTAGATATAACAATGGTGTCTTGCATATTGAATATAATTTTGTCAATTCAAAAAGTTCATAGAACAAAATATTTTTTATTTGAATTCCATTTTTGAAATCCAAAAGAAATTTAAGGTTAGATATCAGTCATTAAAGAAAGAAAATATAACTTAAAATTAGTAATTAAATTTATTATTATTATAATTTTAAATAAATTTTTTATTGGTAAAATCCATTCTTGTAGTCTGTAAAAATTACTTCTGTTTTGCCATATTGGACTTTTTATGACTTACTTATGTTCTTAAAAATAAGTATTTTTTTTGACTAAAATCTAATTGCATATCTTTTTAAAAATAAGTATTTTTGACTAAAATCTAATTGTAGTCACATAAGTTTTGGGATAAAAATAAGTATTTTACAAAAAATATTGCATAAATAAATTTAAATGTACACAAATTATGGAAAATTATAATTTTGTTTTGAAAATGAAATATTAAGAAATTGCTCTAAGGCTAAACAATCCATTAATCAGAATTCATCATTGCTTTTGAGATCAAAATGGGGCAGAGCTGGTTATATGTAATTTATATATTCTAATCCTAAAAATCCATATGATGTTGACTTTTTCAGATTTTTTTTTCCAACTAATAATTTTAAAATGATTTGTAAGATGAACAAAAGATATTAGCAGCACCACCATAACTCCCAAAACATTAAAAATAAATTATTTTGTAGCTACTAAATAAGAACACATTAATATTACTTTAATTACTTTTGTATTTATGTCACTATTACATTGTTTATTACATGTTTACATATTTTTTTATGCACAATTACTTATGAAAAATGTCTGTCATGTAATCAAATGTTGAACATTTACAAAAATTGCCACCAGGGAGAAAAAGGAATGTCAATCTGTTGAAGGTAAACATTATAAATCCAATTTTAAATTTTAAAACAGAATTTTATAGATTTATAATGACTTAATACTAATTAATTAGCATTTTACTAATAAAATTCAATCAACAAAGATTTTATTAATTTAATTTTTTCAATAGAGTAATGATAATCAACACATAAGAAAAAAGTAATTTTTATTCTTATGCATTTTGCTTTAATTTCACTTTATAATTTTTTTTCCTATGCTTGCAAAGTTCAAATATGATTCTTTAGATTGTTTTTCATTTGTAAATTTATATTGCTAACAAATCAAGCCCAATTATTGAATCATAACACAAAATAAAGGTTTAAACACTGAAACCAAATGTTAATGTTTACTAAAAGTGCCACCAGGGAGAATGATGAAAATATTAACCTGTTCAAGGACTACTAAGTCATTGAATTAATAAACAAATGAATGACTTTATTGCTTGGAAATTTATAAAAAGTTTGGATGCCAAAAGTGAACAGAGCAGGACATGATCCTTGGACCCCAAACTTTAGAGTCTGCCAATATATAATTTGTATCAATAGGCTTAAATAAATAACATTGCTAACTTGTAAGTATTTAACATTTTAATGTCAAATAGTTTGTTTGAGTTGTATTTAAATAAAAATATTTCCATATTGATGGAATTGTCTGTTATTTTCAAAAGCAAGTAAGAAGAAATTATTACTAGAAATATCCTGTGAAAATGGGTTTAATTTCTTCAGTACTATACAGTAAATTAACAATCCAATAGATAATGCTTTGAATATTCAATATTGTCTCATTTATCTCATCAAAAATTTCAACCATTATTGATCTACAATAGGATAAAGTTATCTCCGAGTTTAATTTAGTTTCTTCAATCCATAGCTTCTCTTCTCCACATTATACTGACAAATGTCCTTATTTCATCCAGATGTCTCACATGTGGGTCTCCTTCTACATCTTTAAAGTTTCTTTTCATCCACCTTAAAACTTCAACTACCCATATATTTTCATCCCATCTAGCAATATCTTCAGACCAGCTTTATTTCAAACTTTTAAATCTTTCAATGAAATCAGTAATGTTTATTTGTTCTCTCATCCATGTATTTCATTTTTGATTTCTTCTTGTTAATTCTATCATAGATTTCTCCATCCTTCAATGACTGGCCTGAAGTGTATGTATTGTTTTTCTGTTATGTGCCCAAATCCCAGATCCATAAGTAAGACCTGGTAAAATACATTTATCGAAAGCTTTTTTTTTTCAAATAGTAGGCATATTTTTTTTAATACCGAATTATTTCTATCAATAGCTCTCCATTCATGTTTAATTCCATGATCAATGTCACCCATTATGTTTCTACCTTTATTAATAAACTGACCAAGAGATTTATAGTTGTTAACTTCAAATAATTTATGATTGTCAATCTTTATTATGCACCTTCAGGGATAAACCATTCAAAATTCCTTTAGTCCTTTCAGCATGAGCTTTTAGTCCTACTTTCATTTGATAACTCTTGCAATATATCCTAAAGTTCTGATACATTATTTGAAAAAATATTCAAGTTATCTGCTAAATCTAGATGGTTAAATAATCCCAATTTACTTTTTCTCCTTTAACTTCCCATTTTAATCCACAATATGCTTTCTGCAAAACAGTTGTAAAATTTTTGGATATATAGAATTAACCTGTTTTACATCTTCATCAATATCTAATCACTGCTATTGAAATTGGATAAATACTCCGCAGAAATACTTATGGAATTAAATCCCTTTTCCTAATCTACAAATCGTAATGGAACTCATATTTATTCATTTCTCCCAATACAAGAGTGTCACTCATGTTGCTTAAGCCACTTTAAAATCCAGCTTGTTCTTTTGTTTGGTTAAATTCCACAGTTCATTGTGAACAGATTGTGATTATTTTGATAAAGAATTCATATATAACTGATAGATATATTTTTTCTATTTCTTCACTTGTTTCTTTTAAAATATTCACAATAATCGTCATTTCTTATAGCTTTTCCTTTCTTTAACTGCACATCTCATTTCCTCATTTAAAATACTTGGCAATTTAGAAGATGCAGTAATTGTAAAGGATAATTTATTTTCTTGTTTTTTATTACCACATAATTGTTTATAGAACTTTTATTTATATAGAGGTCTATTTCCATCATCTAATGTGAGTATTGAAGGTCTTTAGAAAAATTTAATTTAAATATTCCAAACACATTCAACTGTTAGTAATAGCACACAGGTTAGTATATGCACAATGTTTTCAGAGATATTATTCTCCTCTCTTCTTCAGGTGTTGCTGGCATAACCAGTGATAGTACTAGCATGGGAATCGAACATGGACTCTTAGATTTTTCAGTATTGAATTTTGAAGGTACTCAAGAATCTAAGAGTCCAGGTTCGATTCTCATGCTAGGACTGTCACTGATCATGCTAGCAACACTTGAAGAGAAGGGGAGAATAATACATCTTGAAATGTTGTACATATACTAACCGGTTTGATGTGATATTACTAACAGTTGAATGTATTTAGAATATTTAAATAAAGTTAAATTTTTCTAAAAACATTCAATACTCATATTAGATGATGGAAATAGTTCAATATATAAATACAGCTAAAACACTATCACCACAAATCTTCAGGAAAACACTTTTCATAGTGTCATTTCTCTTTTTAGTTCCATCTTTTCTTTTTATTGTTGTGACAACTTTTCTTCGAAAACCAAGAAGTTTTTTGACACTTTTGAGAAATGCAATCTCTTCTTAAGATTTTCTTGCCAATTTACCATCATATTTTTATATATCATCATTAACCCTTTTACTACCACTTTACAAAAGTCTAGATTATTTATATATATTTTAATATTCCTTCGTTTTACACATTGTCTTGTCTCAATAAAAAATTTGCTTGTCAAATGCTTCTTTTTTTGTATACCATCTGTATTTGTTGCAGTTCTTAATAGTTTATTGATTTTATCTTTCTATTAATTTCACTGAAATCTGAACTGTTTTCAAAGTCTGTTGTTAGTATTTTAAAATGATTTACAAATTCTAATTAAAATTTACTGAATGGTTTCTGAGAGTTAGGAATATCGATTGTTAATGGTATCTTTCTTAATATTCTTTTTAGTTTTGTATTAACTGTATCTTATATCTCACTAATTGATGATCCTTTTCTTATGTCTCATTAATTGATGATCCCTTTCTGTGTGGAATCTATTAAGAATATCATGATCTTGAAATACATACTTTCTGTTAAACAAAATATGGTCAAACTCTGATATATCTTTGTTTGAATGCTTCCATGTCCATTTTCATTTAGTATTTTGGTAATATGTTTTTCTTTTTCTGTAAACTTCACAAGTCTGAAGCTTTTCTTATTTTTATTACCCAATTCCACATTATTTTTATATTTCAATTGTTACCAAATCTAGCATTAGAGTCTTCCATGATAATTTAAAAATGTTGTTTGGTCTGATCATATAAAATCCTTGACTTTTTCATCATCATGAAAACTTGTTGGGCAATAATACTAAATTATCTGCCTTTGGTATTTCCCATTGAGATAAAACAATCTTGCTACTCCGTCTGACATTCCATCCATCTCCATAAGTTTGTCTTCCCACTTTTTATCTGTGTACAAGTTCATTTTTTTAAATCAGTTGTCTCTTCACCTTTTTTCCTGACTTCACAAAGTTCAGAAATACCCTTCATGCTATATTCCTTCATTAGAAAGTGATTTGTAGGTGTAGATTTAATGGCAGCCTGGGGGTACAACGAGAAGATTACCACTGCCTTAGTTAACAGTCTATAGCCTCCTGGGAGTAAGATCCTTAATTAAGTATTGTTTGTCATGATTGTAAATATCCATTCACAAAAAGAAAACGATCATTCACACAGCAGAAAGATAATAGTGTTTTACGATCTTAAACTTAGACGTAAACAGTCAGAAACTCACTACATGTTAATGAGCAGTTCATCCATATTAATTTACGATTTGAAAATTCATATACAAAAAAGTTGAACACTAGGAATTTGCCCGACTTGTTTTTTTTTAAGCCCTAAAAGAAATCAAATAGTCTCCTTTCAGTTAACAAAAAATTTCTTTTTGCAATATAAATTTAAAATAATTTTTACTTGACCAAACTATTTATTGAGTTCATTTTTATATATTAAAAGATCTGCGTTAGTGCATGCTAATAATATTAAAAAAAAGTTTTCACGTGACTGTGGTAATGTGAAAAAGACCCAACCAACTCCAGATAGCTGCGGAAATATCTGCTAGTCCATGGGTTTGGTCTGTCATTTCAACATTAACAAATTTGTTTAGAAAAAGCGTTTTATATTTGCGAGATGTTTTATTAAAAATCAAGGGAGACCTTATGAAGCAGAGAAAAGAATGACGGAAATGTTTCTTACGTTGAAAAAAAAGACCTTTGTTTATTCTATCAATAAGACTGGTTTTTATATCTATGAATATGAGCGAATAATGTCGTTTACTGTTATATATATATTTAAAAACCATTGTGTAAATGTAAATGCATGTATTATCTAAATATACGTAATCACATAACAATAATATTATTTCTTATTAATAAATTGACTTTTTTTTTTCATAAAAAATTAAAAAACATTACCTTATGAAGTTCATTAATGTTTTTGTAAATTAAATATCCTGGATGATGTTTATTATCTTATGTTTGTTATTCTTGAATTCTTTTGGTGTTATCTAATGTGTGAGACATTTGGATTAGTACATATATATCCGATAGTAAACAGAGCTAATGTGTGAGACATTTGGTTTGGTACATATATATTATAATAGTAAACAAAGCTGCTCTTTCATAATTACTTCCAAAAGTTATAAAATCGGTTGTTTGTTCTAAAAAAAATTCTTAACGTACTCATAAAAGTTCCTTATGATTCGTAGATAATACTTTTATTGCATTCATGTTAAAATATTATGTTTTTACAGCCTACGTAATTACAATGAATTTTCTAGCTAACTTGTAGAAGAAATTCCAATATTAATAATTTTTATTAATCACCCAATGTTTATCCTATAAATAATCAAATGGACTTATTGCGCATGCTCGAAAGCAACAAAGATGGCCGCTATGTTTATAATAAATGTATTTAGCTGAAACACACAGGCTTATAAATACCTGTGTCTGTATATGTAATATATAGGGTATATGAGCACAGACTTTCACATGACCTGCCACTCTCAACACTATCTCATAACACTGATACACTCGAATACATATGTTGAAAAGATAAATAATCACCAATATATGTATTTTATGCTAAACCAGCAATCATCAGTTGGTCCAGATTACCATCTCTACACATATACGCTATAAGTGCTCAGATATATATTAAGATAGCCAAACCTCATACTTTAAAGGACAGGCTTCAATCTACTCCACACTCCAACTCTTCAACCGTCCACCCAATTGAAAATCTGATGATGAAATGCTCAAAGGCCACCCTGACGCTGAGATTCTTGTCACACCCATGTTGATCTAAGATAAATCTGACCCCTCATGTACAGGACATAATTCATTTAATACACATAGAAAGGATGGGCAGACATCTCTACTTATGTAATAGCTGAAACACACTGGCTTATAAATACCTGTCTATATATATAATATATAGAGTATATGAGTAGATTGAAGCCTGTCCATTAAAGTATGAGGTTTGGTTATCTTAATATATATCTGAGCACTTATAGCACATATGCGTAGAGATGGTAATCTGGACCATTAAAGTAAAAGGTTTGGCTATCTTAATATATATCTGAGCACTTATAGCATATATGTGTAGAGATAGTAATCTGGACCAACTGATGATTGCTGGTTTAGCATGAAATACGTATATTGGTGATTATTTATCTTTTCAACATATGTGTTCGAGGGTATCAGTGTTATGAGATAGTGTTGAGAGTGGCGGGTCATGTGAAAGTCTGTGCTCATATACCCTATATAATAAATGTGTTTAACAAATCGATAAAATAATATAAATTTATACTTAAAAAAAATAAACATTTTTATAAATCTTATAGATATGTATTTGTCTGTTTCCATTATCTAAATAATTAAATTGTTAAATGTTTTTAGAAACATGCGAATTTTATTTATACTATTTCAAATGTCAACTGATAGTAAAAATATTTAGGTTAGCATGGAACACAATATTTCAAGTGCTATTCTTTTCTTCAGACGTTGCTGGCATGACTAGTAACAGATAGTGTTGGTGATCTTTAAATTCATCAAAACTAAATTTAAGATGATTCTTTAGAGAATTGGTTTCTACCAAAGGCAACAGTAGAGGTAGACATTTTAGGTACTTATCTGTGAGGGTTTTCCTGATTACTCCATTTTTTAAAGTGCCAAATTTATGAGTGGGTTGATTATCTCACTAAGTTCATCTATAGTTTACGAGCAGCCTTTTAAAAATATTTTTCTTTTTTACATACCTTTTCTCTGTCTCCTATAATCTTGCCTTTTAATAAATCTTTGTCAGGACATGCATAGAGTTATTCTTTAGATTTATTTACCTTTTCTTCTCCAGTCAATGTTTTATGCTTTTAAATTATTTTAATGAAGATGTTAGTTTCACTGATATACACTTTTTCTCATTCACATGGGAATTTTATAAATGTATCTATGATTAAATGGGGGGGGGGATAGATATTTCTAAAATATCAGACCACGCATATAATAATAAACATAGATTAAGTATTGGAAAAAGATAGAAGTAAAAAGAATCAAATTAGGAGAGGCTTTTTACTGACAGTGGCAAGTTTACTCTGTAATAAATTTAGCATGATAATTCGTAATCAGTGGTGGCCTGTGAAGTTTTTAAACAGGGAAGCTTTGTTACAACATTGCCACCAAAAAGTAAGCAAAGAAGACAAAACAGAGCATTTCTAATGACATAGCACACAAACATTTTTCTTTTCCATACCAATAATTGTTGAAAAATGTAATATATATTTTATTTTTATTAACTGCTGTTTGACAAATAATAATAGCTGGAGTAAAAAAAACCATCAAAATGTCACCTGATTAGTACTTCATATGAATACACATCTTTTAATAAGAGTACCAAACTTCATATAGTAGTCCCACCAAGTTCAAGCTTGCTCTTGGTGGCACTACTTATGGAGTTTGGCACTCTTAATAGCTGGAGTAGATCAACCTTTATACATTATTTCTATTTTATATATATATATTCAACAACAACACCACATATCATTTTATTATATTTTTTCTGTAATAAATATTTAGATATTAATTAATAATATTAATATTTAAAAAAGTTGATAAAGAAGATATTAGAAATTACAGACCTATCAGCCTCTTATTAGTTTTATATAAAATTTTTACCAAGATAATTACAACTCGTCTACAGAGAACATTGGATTTCCACCAACCAAGAGAACAAGCTGGATTTAAAAGTGGTTTTAGTACAGTAGATCATATCCAAGTATTGAGAGAAGTTATAGAAAGGACAAGTGAATATGAGTTGCCATTCTGCTTTGGATTTGTAGATTATGAAAAGGTACTATTTGATTCTATAAACATTTCTTCAGTGATTAAAGCATTGGATCATCAAGGTATAGATCCAGGATATTGTCATATTTCAAAGAATATTTATAAAAATGCAACAGCAACAATAGATTACATAATGATACTGAAAAAGTCAACATTGAGAAAGGTGTAAGACAAGGTGACTCCATATCTCCAAAACCTTTTGCAGCAGTGCTGCAAGAAGTATTTTGTGGATTAAAATGGGAAGATAAAGAAGTGAAAGTAAATGGAGATTATTTAAATCATTTAGATTTTACAGATGATGTAATTGTTTTTGCAAATAATGCTTCAGAGCTGCAGAAAATGTTGCAGGAGTTATCAGATGAAAGTAGAAAAGTAGAACTAAAGATAAATGTTAAAAAGACTAAAGTAATGTTTAATTGATTTGCTCAAAATATGAAAATAAAGATTGATTATGATGAATTAGAAGAAGTTAACAATTGCAAATACCTTGGTCAGATTGTTAATACAGATGGAAACATAATGGATGAAATTAGTCATAGAATTAAACTTGGTTGGAGTGCTTTTGGTAAAAATAACTTGATACTAAAAGAAAGTATGCCTATGTGTTTGAAAAGGAAGGTTTTTAATAAATCTGTTTTGCACTTATGGATCTGAGACTTGGACACTTAATAGAAGAGCAATACAGAAACTTCAGACCACTCAAAGAAGTATGGAGAGGTGCATGTTGAGAGTAACAAGAAGAGATCGTAAATGCAATGTATGGGTAAGAGAACAAACAAGTGTTACTGACCTCATTGAAAAAATTAAAAGACTGAAGTGGAGTTGGGCTGGACATATTTCGAGAAGAGATGATGATAGATGGAAAATTGAAATTTTAAACTGGATTTCAAGAGATTGTAAAAGATCCAGAAAGAGACCATGTGTGAGATGGATGGATGAAATAAAGTGTGCCAGGGTGATGTGGAGAAGAGAAGCTAAAGATTGGAGATGGACTAAACATGGAGAGATCTTCATCTCTCAGTGGATTGATAATGTTTGATGATGATGATGATATTACTTAATAAATGCTAATTACAAAACAACAATAACAATATTTTGTTGCTTGTCCTAAATGAAAACAATAAAAATGTAGTCACTCTGAAGAAAAAGTAGAATAGATAAACATACCAAGCTTAAATAATTATTGACATTGCAGAATTGGGCAGCTTCAGTAACACTAGTTATGCATATTAATAAAAGCCTAATGAATCTCAGCAGAACTTTCTGATATTTCTGATTCTGCCATAATTAGCATCATCTTTGAATAGAATCTTAAGCATGCTTAAAATAGTTCTTTTCAAAAATGGTTTGATTAGTTATATTTACATAATAATTATGCAAAATATTGAATGATTATATTATGGATATTTTCAAGCATAAAATTCATTACTTTGGGTGGGGGGTAATGCAGCATCACAGTGCTCATAGACCAATCACCATTGTTCAAAATATTTAGAACTCATTAATAGATAAACAGCATGCAGATTTTAGTGAAACTTTACCTAATGCATGAGGTAATGAGATACTCTTGGTCAAATCACTGCTAATAATACTCACATCTGGAGGCTACTGTCATGGACCATTTGGTAGCCTGTGTTTAACATTGAATCAAAGGGATTCAAGTTATCAATATTAGAACATTAAAATCCTCAGTATTAATATACATTTAATAAAGTTAGGTAATATATTGCTCTACACTGTTCAGCACAATGACAGAGTGACAGAATTAAGACCTTAAGGTCCACAAATCAAGGACTGTTTTTGTCATTTCCTGTGTTAGAACATCTTAATTTCTAGGAAATACACCATACAGCAATTTGATGAGACCAATAGTAAGTAAAAGTATCAAAACATTGCTATAAATCATGAAAATAAAAGTTAAAAGCCTGAAATGTATGGGTGTAAACAATTTTATTAATATTTAATTTTCAGTAGAATTTAAGGTCCTATTCTTATATCTTCTCTACTTTTTTAAAAAATTCTTCATATATTCATATATATTACTTTTTACAAATCTCTACATATACACTCCAATGCAAAATTTATATAATTCCTTTAATTTTCTAACAGTTTCAACTATCCTGAAGTCTTCATCAGAGCTTTTGCATAACCTTCATCTTTCTGATGAAGACTGCAGTCAAAACTGTTAGAAAATTAATTATATAAATTTTGCATTGGAGTGTATATGTGGAGATTGATAAAAGGTAATATATATATGACTTAAAGTCCTCAGAACATGCCTATTCTGTCATTTGCAGCACTCAAAGGTCTTCTGAATTTCTGGTTTTTGAATCCTTTGTGTGATTGAGTTTAGTGGTGGACTCAAAAACTAAAGATTTCTGAATTGATTCTGAGTAGGATATTCAGATAGAACATGGCAACTCAGGCAAGTAGTCATGCAATTAATTTGATTTGTTAAAATTGTGTTTATACACTTTATGTATAACAGAAATAAACATATCTACAATAACATCATATGACCTCTTAAATGCTTACTCACATGCTTCCAACAGCTATTCTCTTCACTCTACTCTAGTTCCATCTATTGTAGACTTGAATAATTAATGAATGCCAGATAATATCATGCTACAAAATCCCCATTCTCAGTCTGACTGGTGTCTGGATTTTGTATGCATCAATGAATATTAGAGTTGCACTTTGCATCTAATAGACCTTATTTTCGTCTTTATATAATTGAAGCTATTAGCTTGAAATGTAAAAAAAAAACTTTTAAAGGTAACAAACCCAGGCTATCTCATTTGCATAATTATATAGCTTTGACACCAGGGCAGTTTCTATATGAAAAATATATATATATTGCAGTAATGTAATTAGAGGATGTATTTAAATTTGAAAAGTTATGATGCAAATATAATCCTCAAAATTATAAAAATGTGTTTCAGTTTCAGAAATAAGGTTGAAACCAAATTGTTAAAAAACTATCTTAAAAGCATGACAATTTTATTGCAGGGATTATGCTGATGATGGTCAAATATTATCAATTTGTTGTAATCTTTCATTTTCTACTTACCATACATGTTTTTACACAAAGAAACATAAAATCATGCATTTATTTTTCTGGACTTACATAATCATATCCAAAATAAAACCCACATAGCTGGATAGAAAATTATAGTAATTAATAACTAAGAGTTTTACAAATGGGAAATGACATCAATTAAATCTGAAAATAATGTGTCACAATATATTGTGCTGGTCAAAATATGTTTATCCATCTAACATGAGCTGGAACTCACAAAATGTACTTCAAACCCAGTCAAGCTCAAGATTTAGGTCAGGGATCGCCTGAATTCGAACCCACTCTCTAAGCCCCAGATCAAACACCTAATGGATAACATAATAGTGATGACCCATGAGAATTAATCTTAATCTGGCCGACTAGCAAAGCTGAGCAACACAATAAGACATCTATTAACTATGACTATATTAAAATATATATAAGCAAAGCTGTAATATGTGGAAGTGGAGGAAAAAGAATTCGAACTACTCAAATAAGTTAGACAATAAAATATAGTTTAATATAATGAAAAATTATTTATATACATTTATAAATTAAATACATTAGTATGTGCATGAATGAGCAAGCAGTAGATAATTACATAGTGTCATTCATGCTATTATTTCTCATATGCTTATTAGCTAAATAATATCTTAAAAATAAACACACATCTTTGGTGGGTCCAATATTAAAATGCCAATCGAATATTAGAGAGAATTATGATAATACTGCCATTAACACTTTGATTTACGGTTCAGAAACATGGTGACTAACATATATTTAGGGGAGCATTCTGAGATTCATTATACATATGATATAAACTATTTTCACGCCACTGAGGTCGTGAAAATAAACAAAAGACAGTTGAAAAATTATATTTGAAACTATGACAAAATATTTAATGAAATTATTTTAACAACAGAAAGATGAACGCTTTATTTTCCCCAAGACATATAGATACTCTTAAATAGATATATAAATTATGATGGTGAGATTGTATATGATTGAAAGAATCTTAATTAATAAAATAGAAGTAGTTGGCATTTATATATATTTTAAGCAAAGCTTAATTTTAATATTAGAGCATTAAAACTGGGTCATGAAGCAAAAGGAATAATAAATATGAAGAAGTTTGCAGTGCTGACATAATAGCCTAAAAATAACTAAGAGGAAAAGGTCGTGCTTCTGGATGAAAAATGAAATCTCACACCCCCTTTTTGGGTAGTGATTAGAGAAAAGTGGATAGGCATGGTGTGGCCCAGACTTTTGCTGGTATAACCGACACAAGAACCTTTTATCTATGCGAAGTGAATATGCATAGCATGTGCCAAACTTATGGGATCACTGCCAGAGGCATTTTATATGAAATAAATGTGGTTCCCGATATCTCAACTATCTATGGAATGAGGTACAAAAAGAAATCTATGGGTTTGAACTTTGTTGCAACCCCCAGATTAGAAGATTAGAAGCACATAATATATATACGAAGATAGGCTAAATGACAGAAACGCAGTATGAATGAATGTCACTCACAACATTGAATAAATTTTACAGCTTTAAAATAAATGACCCTTGTTTGAATACTATAATATGCCATGCAATTATAATATAGAGAGAATATTTCATTTATTAAAATATACGTTAAGATTTTATATAGCAAAAGAAACATTAAGATTTAGATTTCAAATTAATAAAATACACGTTGAGATTTGATTTAGTAAAAGAAACATTAAGATTTTCCCCCATCCCTTCTTCTGCTAGTTAAAATAAATCAATATCACCTTCATTGATTTTACAATAACTGAAATATTTAAATATAAGATTTGAAATTTTAAGAGATCATGTGAAGACTGGCAGTTATAGAAAATAATTAATGGGTCATTCTTTCAGAATTGAATAAAAACAAAACATTTTAAAAGATTTCAAAGTGTTAATTAGCTTAAGTTCTGGATTTACACAGAGTAGAAAATCCAGAATTAAACAAATATATTTTTATAATAATTAAAATGTTGGCACGTAAAACAATCTGGCGAGTGTATTAATTAACAATACGTTATATTGTAAGAGGACGTTAATAAACTTGATTCATGAAGGTTTACATAAAAATGACAGAAAAGATTTTTATAAATTAAACTCACCAGTTTGCTTTGAGATTGGCAAAGTAATAAAAAAAACATATATATAAAATCAAGTAATAAATATCTATAAATAAATGACCGCACCGAAATTAAGGAAGGTTAAAAGCATATGAGATAGGATTAGATATAAAGAAATCATTTGAGAGCAAAATTACATTCACAGATATATATATCAAAAAAAGGCAAAGTTAAAGAATACATGAGAAGAGATCTTGATAGATTATTTAGACTAAATTGACTATTAGATGGCAGCTTGGAAATTTACCTTGCAATTTTAAGAATCCATTTTAAAGTATGGCACGTGCACGGCGATTAAAATGCAAGTACTTCGGTGGCAGGAAACTTCTATTAGCATTCTAAAGTTCTTTTTAGACCTTTCTTCATTTCATGGCAGCAGGATATTACAGTAGTGGCAGATGATGACCCATAGGGTTGAGAAGAGTGGTGGATTTATTGCTACATTATTTTTAAGTTTCAAGAAAAATGAAATATGTTTATAATACCTCTCTCTAAAAGTAGCTAATCTCTTGGGATTCAAAATTCAGTCATTTTATACTTTTTCTTTTATCAGTTGTTTTTGAAGATGCAATTGTAAGATAATGTCCAAAAATAAATTCAAATCTATTTCCAGATTAGAAATAGATTTGACAATATGTTTTTAACACAAGTAAATCTTTAATCTACTTAATCCCATTTATTTTAAGTAAAACTTTAATTAAAAAAATACCTTTCCCAGATTAAAACAATGATGCTTCCAACCCCTAATTATTTTTAGACAATTAACAACACTTGCATCTTCCATATTAGATTTTATAAAAAATATATAGTTTAATAGAAAAACAAGCAATTTAAAAAGAAAAAGTTAAAAATGACATATAATAAATATTTAAAAACATCAATATTTTGTTAGTAAGTTTTGCTCTTATGTATATATTTGAGCCGCATCTATAATACTTTAATAAAAAGAACTAATAATTAATAAAAAGAATTAATAATAATTTTAAAACATGTTATTGAAACATTAAATTTTTATAATTTAGGCGCGTATCTCAAATATATACATGAAATATATATACAACAAAAAGGAGCGGGATGGGATATAGGGGTTTGAATACGGGTTAGTAGATAGAAACATGAAGCACAATATTAAGCTAAGATTTACTGCTTCAATATACATATGATAATTTATTACTTTATGAACAGAACATTCTTATAGATATAGTACTGTTTGATTTTACAAGTATGAAACTTTCTCACCCCCAACCCTGATATCAATCATTTTAGATAAATTATTAGTAATTGTACCTAGCTCAGATATAAACGTTATATCTTAATTAATAGTTAATATATCTGCTTCTAAATAAACACAAGTTCACAGAATAGATCAACTCCATGCAATATTATTTTTAATTATGCTTAAAACTTCTTTAACAAGTAGAAAAGTCAATGATCTCCAATATGCATTTCAGCCTGAAGCACCACTTTTCAGTTGATCTAGAAGACAATCTCTTACACATGCCTTTGCTATTTGTTCAGCATATCTTAATATCAATTTATTATACTTTGATATACAAGTGTCAAATATTCTGCACCCATAACTTTGGCATCAACAATTTAAAATAAATATATAAGTGATTATTACTAAAAATTTATTAAATTATAGATAATCCCTAACCCAGATATAAATTTTAAGCCTCAGTTAAAGATTAATATATCATTTTTTCAATTAAGCATGCACACATGAAATAACTTAGTTTCACCTGTCTTGAGAAATATTTTTTTAAAACATACCTATTATTTCTATTTTATCATAAAGACAATGATACCTAAGATACCTAGTGCACTGAACCAGCACTGAACAAATGATGCGCATGTAAGAGTTATGACCTGGTCAATTTAATACTGTCTGGTTAACATCCAATGCATCATGGATGTGATTTATCTTTTTTACATGTCTTTATTCATATGGTTTTGTTTTAAAATTGAGTTGTATATTGAAAATTTTAAATAAATACAATTAAAAAAATACTATCTTTTCTCTATTACTAACTTCAATTTTAGAGTACATTTTGAATCAAATTGTTATAATAAATAGAAGTAAAGTAAAATATTGTATTAGAACCCTATAGATGCTTACTGAATAAAAAGTTATAATAATGCAAAAAAGTATATATTAAATGAAGAATTAATTGTATCAGAATATTTGACAATATGCTGAATAGCAGAAATAAGATTAAAATAGTAATAAATGATAAAATTTTGAGTAGAGAAGAAACAATTAAATGTAATTGAGAGTAAAACCATAACTGCATAACCTGCTGTTCAAAAAATCACAAAGTGACAATTTTGAATAGAACTTTCCCACCCAATTAGTCAAAATTAGGTATCTTTGTTCTTTTACATAATGAGAAATCTAAAACTTAAATTTTGAGTTCACTTTCCACTACTACTGTCAAAAATTCAGGATCCTGAAGCAGTATCATATAGAAAAATTAAGAATCTTAGCTAGTTCAAAAATTGTAATTAAATTTTCCAAATACACTGGTAAGAACTTTTAAGATTTCTTTCCTAGAAAATTCTGTGTTACCTCATGCTGGTATATGCATGGTAAACTTACAGAAAAATACTTCCAAATAATAATTAAAGATTAAATAATTTAATTTTTATTTTTATTAATAAATGGATGAAGTTATCAGTGAAATATGAAATTTAGTTGTCCAAAAGTTAAATTTAAATTGCAAAACTCAATTTACACAAAATGGTGGCATTTATTCAAATTTTATTCATCCAGCAGAAATGATTGCAAAACATTTTTATATTCAATTTGTTTCTAATTTTTATTTACCAAATAAATTTTGTATTGATTAAATAAAAATACATATGATTTTAGATGAATTTAAATTTATGCTGGTAGAAAAAAATTATATCAATTTAAGAGATATAAAATATAAGCTTTAGTCTTTACATTGTTAAATAACTATGACTTTTACAATTTTAGGTATGTAATATATATTAAGGCTATAATCTCAAGACTATGTGCTTAGATGTGACACTAGGGACCTCTATAAATCTTAACACAAGATTAAACTATAAAAGACATAGTCTTAAGGTTATAGCATTAATATGTATTACTTACATAATGAGTATGTGCTTAACAAAGTATTAATTACAATTTTAGGTATGCTAAAAATTAATTTTTTAGGTATCCTAAAAATTAATTTTAATAAAAAATTTATTTAAAAATAATTGTATTTTGACAAAAAATATCATTTACAGTGAAAGTCATGCATATGAAAATTAAATTTTGCAAAGCTAGTTCCAACTAAATTGCAATATTTGGCCTTTAAAAGTTTAAGAAATTACAGACCCAAATTAATTAGTGTTTAAATAAAAACTAACAATTTAGAAAAAAATGCAAAGAATACATTGTACAGGCTTAACACCTGCATTTGTATTTGTAATATATGTGGGATTTGATTGCAGATTTTCACATGGCCCACAACTGTCAGTGTCATTCTATATTGCTGACCCACCTGATCACACCCATGTCGAAAAGATAAATAATCACCAATATATGTATTTCATGCTAAACCAGCACTCATCAGTTGGTCCAGATTATCATCTCCACACATATATACAATCAGTACTCAGCTTTATATTAAGATAGCCAATCTTTCATACTTTAATGGACAGGCTTCAAACTACTCTAACCCACAACTTTTCAACCTTCCATTTCATGGAAAATCTGATGATGGAATGTTCAAAGCCCACATTAATGCCAAGGTTTTCATTCTATCCATGTCGATGTTTAATCATTCTGACCCCTCATGAACAGAAGAATAATCCATTTATACATACATATGCAAGGGATGGGCAAACCTATTATGCACTAATTATATAAATTAATACATTGTACAGACTTAACACCTGCATTTATATATGTAATATATGCAGGATTCAAACTCAGACTTTTACATGATCCACAACTTTCAATACCATCTTATATTGCTGACCCACCTGATCACACACATATACTACATATATAAATGCAGGTGTTAAGCATGTACAATGTATTAATTTATATAAATAGTGTGTAATAGATCTGCCTATCCCTTGTATATATATGTATGTATAAATAGATTATCCTTCTGTCCATGAGGGGTGAGAATGTCTAAATGTCAACATGGGGGTAGAATGACAACCTTGGCATTAATGTGGGCTTTGAACATTCCACCATCAGTTTTTCAATGAAATGGAAGGCTGAAGAGTTGTGGGTTGGGGTAGTTTGAAGCCTGTCCATTAAAGTATGAGGATTGGCTATCTTAATATAAAGCTGAGTACCGATTGTGTATATGTGTTGAGATGGTAATGTAGACCAACTGATGAATGCTGGTTTAGCATGAAATACATATATTGGTGATTATTTATCTTTTCAACATGTGTGTGATCAGGTGGGTTAGTAATATAAGATGGCACTGAGAGTTATGGGTCATGTGAAAGTCTGAATTCGAAAAAATGCAATGATAAGAATAATTTAGGGAATTAATGTTCAATTCTAAACTTAATTGTTAATACAGATTAATATGTTGCCAACTCTTTGAAGAAGAAGGAATGAAAAAGAACCAAAAGCTTCATACATCAGTGACTGAAGGTAAATCAAAAATTTATATGATAACAAAAATACGGAAGTATTGAAAAAGGTCAATAAAAATTGTTTGTACATTAAAACATTAATTTCTTCTTACCTTCTTGAATCGGTTGAAGATATCAATTCACCCAGAAATATATGTTGGGGTTATTTTCCTTTTTTAGATACCTTTATTCATAAGCTAGTGAGATGGAATGAAAGTTTTAAAGTATTTTTAAGATATTATTACCCACGGTGAGGTGGGTTGGCAGGGTAGATGAAGAGAATTGGATTAAAAAAAACTAAATGTGGTTTGTTTAACAAAAATAAAATATATTAATTTATAATTTCTTTTAAAGTTTACATTTGGACTAAAAAATGATATGATAATCTTTATCTTAAAAAATACTTTAAAATAGTCATTAATGTGTTTTTTTAAAAAGACTGGTGTCAAATGTGTGGATGGAAGAAATTTGACACTTATAGATCAAATTATAGTAATTTGAATTTAACTGAACTTGAAGATAACGAAATCACTGAAAACATTTAAAAAAATGTTGGAGTAAAAAAGAGAAAGAGAAATTAAAAAAAAACATATAAGTAACCTTGGCTCTAACAAGGGATTTGAACGTTCCATCATCAGATTTTCAATGAAATAGAAGGCTGAAGAGTTGTGAGTTGGAATAGTTTGAAGCCTGTCCATTAAAGTATGAAGATTGGCTATATGTGTGAGGATAGTAATCTGGACCAACTGATGCTTGCTGGTTTAGCATGAAATACGTATATTGGTGATTATTTATCTTTTCAATATCTGTGTGATCAAGTCGGTCAGCAATATGAGATGGCACTGAGAGTAGTGGGTCGTGTGAAAGTCTGAGTTCGAATCCCGCATATATTACATATATGAATTCAGGTTTAAGCCTGTGCAATGTATAAGTAATCTTTTTGGAATGTGTAGAAATTGCTCACTTATGGTTAACTAAGAAATTCTTTATAAACAAACAGATCCTAAGTATGTATTTTACTTTAAACATATATTATTCTCTTTACGGTTATTTATGAATACAATACAATAATAGAGCATATTAAACTTTTGTTAACAACGGGATTACAAAAATTGTATTATAATTCAATTTCTCTCCCTCAAAACTAAAAGAGATTATTATTACAGATCAAGCACAGTACATAATAAAATAGAACTCATTTCACAGTAAAGACTTTTCTGACAGATTTTTAAAAAGATAAAAAAAAGTTTGTCAAAGAGGTTTTTTTTATTGTTTGCTTTCTACTGGAGAATGAATTTCTGACTGCGTTAGCAGATTTTTAAAAAATGTTTGTGCTTTTAACCTGAAAAGAAAATCAAATTTTGTCAGAATCGGGTTTGAACCTTAGGATTATGTTGTCCAAATTAATATAATTTAATGCTTTTTAGTAAATAACTTTCTCATATGATAGGTAGATTAGACAGCCTTTAAATATCCCACTGAAAAGTAAAAGCTTTTCCAACATTGTTTTGCTTTCTAGCTAGGAATAGCTAAATACCCATTTAGCAATCATTATGGATCGGTTTTCTGGATTGACTAAGAGCCGGATAAAAACCTGATTAGAACTTAGGGAAAAAAATCAAGTTTTACTGACCCAGGTTCGAACTCATACTGTAGTGATATGCCAGAGAGATTATTATCGCTGCTTTAACGGGATCCGTATTACTTCACAATTCTTAATAAAAAATCGTAACTTTTTTCTCAGTTGACATTCACGCACGCTCACACATATCGACACGCATACAATAGCATGAGCTAAAGGAAATCTGTTTATGTTCTTGACGTTATCCATTATCAGTTACAGAATTGCGTGTGTTTAAAACTTGGCATTACACCCAATACGAATATTCAATTTCTCAAGTATTTGTAATTGTTTTTTTTTTTAAATAAGGAAACGGAATGTAGAAACGAAATATTTAGTTTCTTATTATAAATAATCATTATTTATGTATATTACCAAAATCGGAATTACAAAAAAAAAGTAATAAAAACTTTCGAGTAATGTGATAGTTTTAAAAACTTAGCATTCCTTCCACTAAGTACATACGATTGCTTAAATAAATTTGAAATATTTAAAATATAAGTCATAATTATTTTTTAAAAATTACTCTTTCCAAAAGTAAAGATAGGACTATTTCGACACTTATCTATTAAACTGTAGTAATTGGTTATCTATATATAACAACAACAACAAAAAAAGGTTATCGCTTTATTGCTCGGGAATTTATAAGAAATTCGAGCGCCGGAATCGATTCTGAAACCTGCCGATCCTAACTCTACCGCGCAGGGTTATTTAGCAATGATAAAGATATGTATAAGAGATTGCGATTTGGTCCAACTGATGAATGCTGGTTCAGCACGACATGAGCATCTTGGGAAACATACATCTTTTTCACATGTTTTTCGGTCATAAGTTTATGATTACACCCTCCACAAGGTGTTAAAAAT
Organism: Epiperipatus broadwayi; assembly: GCA_028023455.1. Taxonomy (NCBI): domain Eukaryota; kingdom Metazoa; phylum Onychophora; class Udeonychophora; order Euonychophora; family Peripatidae; genus Epiperipatus; species Epiperipatus broadwayi. The sequence goes on from JAQFVV010012525.1 coordinate 601,239, forward strand.
GAATAGAAACCAGTCCCTATTTTGCGGGAAAGGGATATAGCAAAAATATACAACATACAATTATTCATTAGAAATTAATTTATTCAATTACATCAAAGGTTTTTTCTTTCATCTGCTAAATTACAATCTTACATGCATTACATTTATATATCATGCTTATAAGTATCTCTGGAGACTCACACATACATATTGTTATTGAACTTTTTGTAATAATCAAAATTACACTAGCCAAAAGTTATTTCTATTTTAACATTCGCTTAATTTTTTTACTTATTAAAAATGACTAGATGATGACGTCATTTATTAATGAATCAAATTGGGAGACATCAACAGTTAAAATGATTATATCATATATAAATCTAATAAATATGTTACCAAGCAGATTATGGGGAAAACTTAGGGTGGGGAATGGAAAGGGAAGGTAAAGTGGCTAACAGGTTTCTCTGGGCATAGTTGCTGAGAGATTCCTGACTCCATGTAAGGAGAAGCCACAGTGCATCACATCACATCAAAAAGAGCCGATAATGAAATAAAAATTTAGTTGTGGATGTGGTTTTATGTGAAGATCGAAAGGTGAACATCAAACAATTCTGGAGTGTATGTTCGGGGAAGGGATGTTGGTGGTGTAAAAGTCAAGAGAGTGAAAAAGTACAGACTTTTTAGTTTATTGTTATTTTATGTTTTAAACTAGAATAGAAAGCAAAAAAACGACCACTGGTGTAAGAATGATTCAGTAATAGAAATTTGAAAGAGGTTATTAAAAAAAAAAACAGACGAATTTACAATGGTATAAGACGTTTTTAGAAAGGATAAATATTTAACTGGATTAACAAGGTCGCTGTGCACATGCCCTATGACTTATGTGCAAAGAATTTTGACTAAGACGAGGCCAATTTACAACTCAGAACATCAGATCAGTTAGGATATTGTGTGTGTGTGTATATATATATATATTCCTAGCAGTGGATTCATAGCTAGCTGATGCTGCAAAACAATTGTCATGGGAAAGCTGAATGGCTGATTATTGTAACATGATGTCAAAGCAGATATATGTTACTAGAAATTTGAGTGGCTGGTATTTAAACTTTATTGTAGAAATTAATTTATGTGTTACTTCCAGTTTAGCATTACATAGATTTGTGTTATATTAGCATGTTTAATTAAGATCTAAGGTATCGTTAGAAGTAGTTGTTTTTAATTCTGCATGAGACTATTTCATTGTACAAATTGCTCTATATGCTTTGCCACAGTGGTAGTGGCAGACAAAATTCATAAACTATGGTCCACATTTGTCTATCTCACTGCTTGATCTTCTTATAAACTCTTAACACAGTAAACTATTTGGTTACTTCCATTTTCCATAATATTTAAATGTTTAATGTTGTAAGACTATACCAAGATTATTTCACAATTTAATCCAATTTGTATGGATTAGATTTTGTTATATTATTTTGGATTATTAACTGGTGCTACAGCTGGGTAATACCATTTAATGATTGATATTGATGCACCAAAACTTGTAACCTGGTAGAGTTGTTTGATTAGTATGGTATCAAAGTGATAAGTATATATATATTGTCAATAATTTGATTCACTGGAGTGTTTATATTTTGGTGACTCTTTTATGAATATACATAGGAATACACAAAAATAACCAAAATTTTATAATAAAAAAAGTTTATTCTTAAGTGTTATAAATTTAATCTCTTTCAAATAGCTATCTATTTGATGCAATATATCAATCTAAACATGTTTCTTATTTATCAAAGTAGTCTGGAAGTACTTGCAAAGTGATGCCTTTTGATGTCTCTGTAATTTTTTCCACCATTTTTAAGTCTGCAAAAAAAAAATTAGAGATAGTTTTTCATTTGAGAGATTAGAAGAAATCACAAGAAGTGAGAGTGAGCAAAAACAGCTAATAGATAAGCTGGATCATGTTGAATTTAATTAAAAAGTGTTTCACACTCAAGAATTTGAGAGATGAAAATTTGTTGGAGTAAAAGCTTGCACCCTTTTCTTTGTCACAAAACAGACTGTTTACCTTTTATCACATTATATAAATGTTACAGAACTAGCAGATAAAATGCCTGAGCATTACAAACTAAATTTGAGTGAAAAATGCCATTTGAATAAAAAAATCAGAATTCTTTTGATTTTGGATTTCACTTGCTGATGCTTTTAAGGATGTGGTAAATTTAACATGTCAATTAAACCATTCATAAACTTGTGTTTTTAAGAAATCAGCTTTCTTGTAATCTTTTTCAAGCATTACTACTTTTTTGCTTGCCATTTTCTGTAAACAAAAACAGAATTTCACATTGTCAAACTTTCCGGTCATTATGCACTTTACAAAACAATGTGTTACACGGCTCCACAATTTCACATGGTGATGTCATTTGACAGATTGATGCAGAAGTATCCCCACTAAAAGTATTTAAGAACTGAAGTATATACTGCAATAGGTGCACAAACCATGGAACAATTCTGGTAAATCCACCCCCCCCACTATCATTCTTAGCTCTCTGAAGTTGTCTGCTTATGTCTATATTTCAGGCTGCGTATTTAATATTTAATGTGTGTGTATATATATATAGTTATAAATATATACATTTGTATCAGGATATATATTTAATAGTTAAATACAAGTATAGTGTTTATACTTAAGCTAGATGTAATTAAGAGGGACTTAAACACAGACTTTCAAATTTCCTTTAGTTATCTACTCTATGTTATAAGACCAATACACCTGACCACATACATATGGAAAATATAAATAAACTCTGATACATGTATTTGTGCTGTACAGTACTCATCAGTTGGTTTGCATCAGCATCTCCCACACATGCATATAAAATCAGACCTTGGTTTATATCAAGATAGCAAATCTCCAAACTTTAATGAATGGGCTTCAATCCTCTCTGTTTTCCAACTCTTCAGCTATCCACATCATTGAAAATCTAATGATGGATTGTTCAAAGCCCTTATTGATGCCAATATTACTGTCATACCTATGTTGCCCTTAAGTCATTCTAACCCTTCATATGCAGAACTTTAATATGTCCATTTAAAAAAGGCAGGATAAATATATATTAAATTTCAATCATTTTGAATTTATATCAATGACATTATGTACTAACACACATGATGACAATACTAGGCTCATTGATAGTAATGGAGATCTTAAGCACTACATTCTTTTCACAATCTGGTTCATAAGATCCTACCTGATGATTAAGTTCAGATCTCACAAATATGAGATGCTCTAAAAAAAATTAACTAATATTCAAATGAAAATTCAAATTCATGTAGTTTTGCATGTATCTGGAGTTTGGTCCCAATCACAATACCACAATTATCACACCAAGCACGGTGATAGAGTGCCACGTTTTGGAATGTAATGTCCGCCAATCAATTTCAGTGCTGAATTTTTTAGAATTCAAACTTCTTACAAATTTTCAAACAATAAAGCTATTCAATTATTTATTTAATTTAATAATTTGATTATTCTTTTTTTCTGTTTTTTTCCCTCATTTGCTCATCAATATATGCTGTAAGTATTGATTACTCTTAAAAATATGGTCAATGTTTGGTTATTTATGTTACAACTTTTCTTCCCCAATATTTGCTCAATTTTTTGCAGTACATATAAACAGTTTCTATGTTTAATGTTAACTATCATCATTTTCAACCATCATTGATCCACTATAGGATGAAGGTCTTCCCAATATCATTCCATCTTTTCTGATCTCATCTCTATTCACCACATTAGCCCAGCATATGTCCTTATTTTATCCATCCATTTCACATGCGGCCTCTTTCTAGGTCTTTTAAATCTTTTGGAGTTCAATTTAAGAATTCAACTGTTCATCTATTATCATCTCATCTAGATCTCCACTTCAGTCTTTTAATTCTTTCAATGATGTCAGTAGTACCTGTTTGTTCTCTCACTCATGTATTCCATTTTTGATCTCTTCTTGTTATTCCTAACATGCATTTGTTCATACTTCACTGAGTGGTCTGAGGTCTTTGTGTTGCTCTTCTGTTAAGTGTCCAAATGTTAGATCCATAAGTAAAAACTGGCTATACACATTTATTAAAAATCTTTTTCAAATGCATAGATATATTTCCTTTTAATACGAAGTTATTTCTTTCAAAAACAAGCACTCCAACCCATTTCATTCATTATGTTTCCATTTGTAGTAATAATATGATCAAGATATTTGTAGTTGTTCTTCTGACTCATCTCCTTTGAGAAAATCCCTTTTATAATAGTATATCCATTAATCACTTCTTACAATCCAATCAAATAAAAATTTTAAAAAATTAATTCCCTTGTTATTTTTTTTACAGTTTCAACTGACCAGCAGACTTCTTCAGAACTCCCTACAACTCTTACAATAAAATTTCTGATTGCATTGTAAATATAAATGGTATTATTTATATATAAACCAATGCATAAAATATTCAAGAAGCAGAACGAAATTATAATATATTTAATTTTGTATTTATCATGCACTATTACATATTAAAGACCTCTTAGTATATAAAAGATAAAATTTCGAATCGCTTTTACAGTAAATACGATGTGCAAACACTTAATATGTGTAAGGTGCTTAACAAATATTTTTAATAATTGTTAATATTACTTTATTTAATTGAATGCTTTAATTAACGCTAAATATACAATTTAGTTAATAAAAGATTTTATAAAACGATAAATGTGAGCATTTTCTATTTATTACTTATTGTAATGTGTTTAAACAAATTTATTACCTTGCCATTATTTTCTTTTTAGTTTCAAAACGCGATAAAATTTTATATAAAGAGAAGACAGGATTGTAAAATTTTTAATTATCAATATGCAATTAAAAAAGAAAAAAAAAGAAAAAAAGGGGGGCCTAAAAAATAATATTATAATGTTTTAATTTTTAAAAAAAATATAATTTTTCTTTTTATTTATAGACTTATTCATGCGTCCAATTTAGGATGGGAAGGTTTCAGGATCGATTGTGGTGCAGGTCTGCCGCTCCAACTTTTGAAGACCTCTTCAACTGCCGTTAAATTCAAAAAACATAATAGAAGCAAATGTAATAGACACACATCTCATGAAAATATATATATAGACAATCCCAATATCAATAACAATCAAAAATCTCAACCTGCTGTCAAGAGTCTGAAGTGGAATTGGGCTAGACATATTGCTAGAAGGGTTAATAGATTGACAGTTGAAATCTTAAACTGGATTCTAAAAAATTGTAAAAGATCTAGAAAGAGATTAGATGTGAGATGGATGGATGAAATAAGGAAGTGTGTAGGTGCGATGTGAAGAGGAGAGCTAAGTAACAGAAAAGATAGTTTTAACTTGGAGAGACTTTTACCACATTGTGAATTGATAATCATTAAAAATGCTGCTGCTGCTGTTGATATATATAATACAATAAAACAATAAGCAGAAAATAATAAATTCTTTTCAACAGCTATATAAGTATCAAATTTTTTTTAATGTACATAAAAAGCCTTTTTCAGCACCTGATTTGGTGCTCTTTTCAAATGTTGATAATCTATTACGTTAACGAACTATTCAGACATAAAACCATCTATTGGTGGTCGAGAGGCCAGCGCGACTGCCTTGCACTAGCAGGCAGTTGCCCGGGTTGCGGGTTCGCGTCCCGGCCGATGCTATGACACTTAAAAAAAAAAAAAAAAAATCAAGTCAGATGTCACATGACCTAATTTTAGTGTTCAATAATGAAATTAAAACAAAAAATAAAAATATAAATCATTAAAAAAATAAATCAAAATCTGCATTAAAAGGGCACCAAATCAGGTGCGGAAAAAGGCTTTTTATGTATATTAAAAAAATTTGATATTTATATAGCTGTTGTAAAGAATTTATTATTTTCTGATTATTATTTAATGGAAGAACAGCATAAAGATATATATATATTTTCCAATTTTGATGATATATAATACAATATCTCTCTTGTTTTATATATATATTATTTAAATTAATGCATATTATCTATACTAAATTTATAGTAGAGAAAACTGAACTTGTTTATTAAAGTTTGAAGATTTGCTATCTTAATATAAACTGAGCAGTGATTGTATATATATATGGAAGATGGTGATCTTGACCAACTGATGAGTGCTGGTTTAGCATGAAATACAAATATTGGACATCCTTGATATTTTTCACATGTAAGTGGTCATGTGTATCAGTTGTATAAGATGTATAAGATGGTTGTGGGGAGTTTGAAAGTCTGAGTTCAAGTCCCTAATATATATATATATATATATATTATTTCCAACCATAACATTCACATAAATATACAACCATATTTCTAACTCTTCAACAACCTTCACACCTTTTAATATATATATATATATATATATATATATATATATATATATATATATAAAAATATATATATATATATATATATATGCAACATTAGAGATTAAAACTCCACACTACAATAAATATTTCATTCTCTCATCTAGTTTTATTCTTGTTAAATTTTGATTTATCCTAGATTAGAAAGTATTTAAAAATATTTGTTGTACAGCATTATGAATTTTAACTTTGAAATGTTATATATTTTTAATTAATAATGAATCTAACTGGCGTTTTTTAATCTTATTTTCAAATAAAATTTAATTAATTCATTAAAAAGATTATTGTATTAATTTTTTTTCCTGTATCAAAGCATCGGCCAGGAAGCGAACCCGGGACAACTGCTTGTAAGGTGGCTATGCTGACCAATCGACCACCAATGCTTGTTAAAGATTATTGTATTAATTAAACTGAAATTGTTACTGTATTTCAAGATCTAGGGTGAAGACACCCGGGACAACTGCTTGTAAGGTGGCTATGCTGACCAATCGACCACCAACGCTTGGACAAAGATTATTGTATTAATTAAACTGAAATTGTTACTGTATTTCAAGATCTAGGGTGAAGACAATAAATACAGCACCCACAAAATATATATATGATCACTAGATGGAGCTTTACCAATAGCTCCTAACAAGCTTTTGTTTACATAAATGCAGAGAGAGATAGAATTCAAAATCTCTATTGTTGTCACTCATTTATGTAAACAAAAGCTTGATGTAATGTGATGTGATGTACTGTAGCTTCTTCTTAAATGAAGTCAAGAATCACTCAGCAATTATGCCCAGAGAAACCTGTCAGCTACTTAATTTTACATTCCCCAGGCTAAGTTTTCCCATATTGTGCTCCATCCCATTTCCACAACATAATCTTGTTAGGAGCTAATGGTAAAGCTCCATCTAGTGATCATAAAATGCAAGCTTAAGGCAAGTTACGAAATTTATAACTTGTTTTGATTATCATATATATATATATAAGTATAAAGGATTTGAACTTAGATTTGCTATCTTAATATAAACTGAGAATTGATTATATATATGTGTGAGAGATGATAATCTGGACCAACTGATGAGTGCTGGTTTAGCATGAAATACGTATATTGGTGATTGTTAATGTTTTCTACATGTGCGTGGTCATGTGTATCAGTTGTATGAGATAGTGTGGATAGTTGAAGGGTGCTTGAAAAACTGAGTTCAAAATCCTCTATACTTACAATTAAGCTCCCAGGTTTGTGAAGAGTGCCTGGTTTATATATATATATATATATATATATATATATATATATATATATATATATATATATATATATATATATATATATATATATATATATATATATATATATATATATATATATATAGGGTCTGCTATTATGAAGGAATTGGCCCCTGAAGGTTATTTACTCTATTATCTGTTTATTGTTACTTACTTTGAAGTGCATGTATTGTCAGATAATTCATTCCATGCTCATAGACTTTGATATAGTTATGATCCATAATAATTATTTAAACAGGAAAATGTACTAAAAATCAAGTATATAAATTTAAAATTAATTTCTGTACAAATGAAAAATAAAAACTTAAAAGCATAAAATAAAAATGGAAATTAACTTATCCTAATAAAAATTCACAGATTGTTGAAGTAGCCATATCATTCGCAAAACTATCTTTCTTGCTTGGAATATTTTTTTTCCTCAATGCTATGTTTTATATCTGTTTTCTATCTCCTTGTAAGAATAAAACTAATCTTCTAAAAATAAAAACAAACATAATGTGAGAAAATCACTTTCTCTTTTACTCATAGACTAAACTCTCCATACAGTAGCATCATTCAGGACAAGCCAGAGTAATCAATGGATGGATGAAAGAAGGTTTGTGCATAAAGTTCCTATCTAGTGCCTACTCATCCAATATCCCTAGACTAGTTCCTAGATGGTGATCATGTGATGTTTAGTGATTTAACACATTCTCCTTTGAGAGTTTTTCCCCATGAATTTGTAGCTCACTTTCTATTATAGCTCCGAAAGCCCTAAAATTTCTTTCTCATGCATGACCTTTGTCAGCCAATGACATTTGTTGTAGCACTTTTAATAGCATTTTTATTTAGTGTTTTTTGACACTACGTTCTAACTCATAGGCAAATGAAAATCTATCTTCTAAAAGCAAAAAAAAACTTATTGTGATAATTTTTTAAAACAGGCAAAACTCTCCATACAATAGTGCCACCCTGTGCCAAACAGAGTAATCAATGAAATTCCAGAAGGCTTGTGCATAAAATCACTATCCAGTGCCTTATGGCATCCATTGATTACTCTGGTTGGCACCGAGTGGCACTACTGTATGGAGAGTTTTGCCTGTTTTAATAACAGTAGTGAACTAGCATAAGAAATAGTGATCATGTGATATTTAGCGATAATTTTTTCTTTACTTTCACTTTCTTCCTTCCTTGGAAAGGTTTTTTTCATGGTGTTAATCAGCTTGTTAATTCAGCTTTTTAAAAAGGCCTTGAAATGTCTTGTGTCCATACCTTATGTCAATCAATGATGTTCGTAGCATCTTCATTGCCACTTTTACATCTTTTTCGTTTGGAATCTTTTTTCTTGATGTTATGTTCTAACTCGTACTAAAAATTAAAACAAATCTTCTACAAGAAAACACTAGCTTATGTTAATAAAAAATACTTATAATTTATGGGGTCAATCAGGTTCGTAATTCAGTTTTTCATAAAAACTCTGAAGCACTTAGGTCATGCATGTACCATATCAACAATGTTTATCATAATACATTTGTTCATGAATGAAATCATTTAATGATATTTTTGGTGCAATGATGTTACCTTTTTCACTTCAGCTTTTTTGGATTAAACAGTATTATACATAGACAGCCAAATGATGGTTAAATAATAACGAATATAATATATAGGATATATGAGCACAGACTTTCACACGGCCCACCACTCTATCTCATAACACTGACACCCTTGAACACACATATGTCGAAAAGATAAATAATCACCAATATACGTATTTCATGCTAAACCAGAAATCATCAATTGGTCCAGATTACCATCTCTACACATATGTGCTATAAGTGCTCAGATATATATTAAGATAGCCAATCTTCATACTTTAATGGACAGGCTTCAATCTACTCCACACTCCAACTCTTCAACTGTCCATCCAATTGAAAATCTGATGATAAAACGCTCACATATCTGAGCACTTATTGCATATATGTGTGGAGATGATAATCTGGACCAACTGATGATTGCTGGTTTTAGCATGAAATACGTATATTGGTGATTATTTATCTTTTCGACATATATGTGTTCAAGGGTATCAGTGTTATGAGATAGAGTGGAGAGTGGTGGACGATGAAAACGTCTGTGCTCATATACACTATATATTACATATATTGATACAGGTATGTAATAAGCCTGTATTTCAGTTAATAACAAATATTGTAAATTTACATTTCTAAAAGTTTAAATAAATAGATAGATAAGCAAGCTAAATTTGCATCTCAAGCCTTACATGGCATAGATGTCTGCCATTCTAATATTCGTCATATGTTCCAGCATTTGTTGTTTATATCTTAATGAAAAAAGTGTTCAATATGACTTTTTTGTAGTAGAATTTACTATATTCTATGTTTTCTAATTGCATCTCCATTTTGATTAGTTCTTGATATTTTCTTTTTGAAGATTCCGAAACCATGCTGATATTATTTTGTTGGTAATCTTAATTACACAAGAATTCTGCTGGTCAGATTGTCAAATAAGTTTTTCAACTGGCTGGGGGAAACGAGGTGCCTTTGGGGACCTGTCATGCCAACAGGCAAGTCAAATGATAGGGCAAAGAATAGCTGCTGTAGTAGAGGTAAGATTTTAATATATTTTAAATCTTAATGAAAAAAAATATTTAAATTATTATGCTGAAAATAATTTATTTTTATTTATTTAAATATTGTAATGATAGACAGATAGTTAGATAGGCATAAAGCAGTGATAGATAGGTAGATAGATAGACATAAAATAGAGATAGATAGACAAACATAAAATAGAGATAGATAGACAGAGAGATAAATAGATTGATAGATAAATAATTTATATAGGTAAGTAAATATAGAGGAGTATAATAATAATTATATATAGTTAAACATGCGTAACTAGACAGTGAAATATCAAAAGACAAATGCTAAACTAGTCAATATAATTAACATATTGCACCAATTTACAATTAAATAAGTATCCAAAATTAAAATTAAAAATAAAGCAAATGTATATATATATAACCATTAGAAATCAGTAACCACTTAGACAATCCCAATATAGATAATAATCAACAATCTCAAACTGTTTGACAAGGCAACCATCTTTTAACAATAAAGCTGGAATCTATCTATCTATCTATCTATCTATCTATCTATCTATCTATCTATCTATCTATCTATCTATCTATCTATCTATCTATCTATCTATCTATCTATCTATCTATCTATCTATCTATCTATCTGTCTGTCTGTCCATCTATCTGTCTATCCATCCATCCATCCATCCATCCACCCACTCATCCATCCATCCATCCACCCACCCACCCACCCACCTATCTATCTATCTATCTATCTATCCATCCATCCATCCATCCATCCATCCATCCATCCATCCATCCATCCATCCATCCATCCATCCATCCATCCATCTATCTATCTATCTATCTATCTATCTATCTATCTATCTATCTATCTATCTATCTATCTATCTATCTATCTATCTATCTATCTATCTATCTATCTATCTATCTATCTATCTATCTATCTATCTATCCATCCATCCATCCATCCATCCATCCATCCATCCATCCCATAATTTGAACTAATATTCTCAGTACATTTAATATCAAAAGAATTTTTAAATAAGTTAAAAGCTTCAGAATCATATGTTTTCAATGATAAAAATACACAATTTTTTTTCAAAGAAAATAAATCTAATGTGCTCAAACATAATTTTATCAACTGTACCTCTTTGATAGATGTAACAGAACAAGAATATTTATTTTTTAATCTATTTTGATAAAATAACAAACATTTATATAAAGTAATAAAATTCTCATTACAAAAAACTATTCAAAAATAATCTGCAAATTGAAAATTAAATTATTATTCTTAGACAATTTTTTATTTATTTTTAAGATTGAGTGTACATTGTGTTGAATAAAGAAATACATATCTTAATTTTGCATTATTTATCCATGACAGATAAGATTATATTAAAATAGGCTAAAATTATTGTCTTCTATAAAAAGAGCTAAAATTATTATTGTCTTCTATAAAAAGAAGAGAAAAATTAAAGAATCTCTGTTACTGAAAATGTATGATTCTGAAGCTAATAATTTATTTAAAAGTTCTTTTGATATTAAAGGTAATTAGAATGGGGGTTAGAATTATGGGTAAAATAGATTAATAGATATTTATTTTGTTTAACTTTACATCTGAAAAATCTGTCTTGGTAGAATGAGCATTAGTTGTAAATTTTTAATTTTAATATTGGCTAGTTATTTAGTTGTGAATTGATGTAATTAGTTTATACCTAAGAAGAAGGCATGCATATCTACATAAATACAGACAGGAAACAGGCTAACATTAAAATAGTTACATAATTGGATGAATAGCCAGGAAAACATGAAAATATACACACAGGAAGAAATACATAAAATTAATGGATAGATAGACAGATAGAAATTTATGCATAATTGTATTTAAAATATTACAAATTGATTATTGTAAAAAAATAATGCTTCACTTTTATAAGTCAATATTTTGCTTACATAATAATTTTTTTATATAAAAATGAATTAAAAGGATTTATTAATTATTTTGTAATTGAATTAATCAATTTATTATTTAGATCATTTTTAAAAAAAATAAATTAATATATTGATTATGTATATGTGTGTTCACATTCATTCAACATCATTTGTGCATTCTCATTGATATCATAGAAAGTATTAATATGTACAGTTGAGATAAAAGTTGTACTTTCTATTTTTCATATCATTGTGCTCTTATATTTGGGATCAGATTTAATGAGGTAATAACACCAAAGAAACATAATTGAACAGACTTAGTTGTATTTTTTTTGTATATCATTATATTTTAAATAATCTTCTAGTCAACCTACTTGTTATCTTGAAGCATTCAACTTCGATATATGTAACAGACTTTCTTTTTAAATTATAAAATAGTAAGGAAAACCAAGTCATACATCACATGCCCCAGAAACACTCTCTGGAAGATGAGGCTGTTGTAGCAGCTTGCACTACTAGATGCCTCCTGTAGGGATCTCCCTGCACCAGGTTGCTTACCATCATCACCAGAGATTGTGGTTATACATAGTACATGTTTTTATTAATTATGTCTCTTATTTGACAAATTTTGTGGTGACTGAAAAGTTGAAACATGAAATTCTGTTTTTGTTAGGGAAAATGTCAGGGGAAACAGTTATAATGCTTAAAACAGCTTATATGCAAAGTGCTCTGGGGAAAACAAAAGTTTACAAATGGATTACTGAAAAGGTCAAATTCACAACATCACAACAAAGTATGGTGAGTAAAGTTGTATCTGATTTTTTATATTTGTGATGCAAACAGCATTGTTCGCTCATAATTTGTTCATAACAATAAGGCATTTAACCTACAGGTTCTAAAATATTTGTGTGATATTGTAAAATAAAGTGTTTCAATCTGTGAGAAAGTTGGGGAATGTGTGCTTTACAATTATAATGTGCCAGTGCACAAAGCCTTGGATGTGAAACAGTTTTTAATTAAAAAAACATGAACCATCTTATCTTGTCAGACATATTTACCCACTCTATGCAACTTCTTGTCATTTCCTTGAATGAAAAAATGCTTCAAAAGAAATGTTTTGGGGTGTAGAAGTGGTGAAGAAAAACACAATAGCCATCTTAAAAAGCACCACTTTGCAAGAGTTTCATGACTATTTTGAAAAATAGGAATTATGTTTAGATGAGAGCACTGTATGAAATAAACAATACTTTGAAGGAGATTCAATTTGTAATATCTGAAATAAATACACAATTGTTAGTACAAAATTCCAGATTTTTTGAGTACATACTTGTACACAGATTAACATTATAATATAAGCAAAATTTAAAAAATAATAAATTTAAAAAACAAATTTACACACTCACACACACACACATATATATATATATATATATTGTATGTATATGACTCATTTCAAACAGATATATTATTTATCTAAAAAAAGTTTCTTTTAGATATATAGATTTATGTGTGTATTTATTATTATATAGCCTATATAAATAGTTAATGAATAAGCAGTTGTAGAGAGAGAAGGTAATAATATTTAATATTGATTTATTGTATTTTCTTATTAAATAAGATGTTAAATTATTTAACATTAATTTTGTTAAAATAAAGCAGATCAGAAAGAAAGTGTAATATAAGGCAATCAGATTAGTAGATTAGGAGATTAAAAAAATGTACACGTGCAAAAGAGTGTGAAAGAATGAAAACGTCTGTATAAAAACAAAAATGCTTTTACACCTATTTCTAATGACTATAGATTGCCAGCTTTATTGTTTGTGTTATCTGTGTCTAAGATTATTTTTATAAAAGGGGTGCTTTGATGTAATAAAACGTGATTATTAATTTTCTTGTAAAATTGCGACAGACCATCAAACTTGTGAAGCTTTTGATCTTTGTTTGTCTCAAGATAACAGGATTTGCAGCTGGCCTTTTTTTTTTGGTCAAAAATTTGAAATAAAAACTGAGTGAAATAATATTGAGGGGAGCAGTTCAATTTTTGTTTGGAGGAGAGTGATCTAACAATATGTAGTTTTAAAAGAAAGTCAATCATTGATATTGCTAAGATCAGTCAGTTTTTTCAATTTTTAGTGGGCAGTCAATTTTTTCAATGTTATTGAAGGAGAGATGTGGCAGTCAGTTTTTTTTTATGTTATAAAAAGAGAGTGAGCAATTTGATTTTTTTTCACTCTTTAAAAAAAAAAATAGAGGAAGAAAAAAAAAGACTATTGTTTTAAAGTCAGTATAGACAAAGATGTGTGTATATATAAGTAATTCCCAGCAAGATTAAGATAAAGAAAAAATGGAACAAAATTGAATTTCTTGGAAGAAGCTATTAACAGTTCTATGAAATGATATTAATATATTTTGCTGTGTATAATATAATGAATTTGCATTGCTAAAACCATTTTTTCTGCTTCCTGGAATAATACAGAATGGGTTAAATCACTGGTCTACTGTGGACCCATATACCGGTCCATAGTAACCAAAAGAATGGACAAATTTAAAACCAGCCAAAAATGTCATCTCATTATCATCTTTGACAAGAGCCAAGAAGAAAGGAAAGATGAATAAAAGCCATATATATAGCCAGGTTTGAAGCTATGAACCAAATTTTTGTTAAAGTTTTCCTCAGTCGTCTAAAGTGTCTACAACAATTTTTTTTTAAAATGGGAGAGACAACCAAATCCACCAGTTCATACTTATCTAAAAGTATTTGTAATAACTTTTTTGGGAAAATTAGAAGCAAACCAGTCAACGAATTCACCAATATCAAAAGTATCAGCAATAAATAATTTTAAAATTATGGAAACCAGCAGATCAATTAATTCATGTTTATTAGAAGGTATCAACAAGAACTTTTTTTTTTAAATGGAGCAAAGACAAGCAGTCGGAAAATTCAAACTCGGGACATTTATAAGAAGTGAAAGTAATCGGGTAACTATGAACTTTCCTTAACAGATCTTTTATTCTTACTTATTAAAAGTAAACCTTAATTTATTGTTCAAAGCATTTTTTTTCTTTGATACAGAAACATTAAAGGCTTGTTTATCGATAGTTATTCTCAATATCACATAACATAACACAAACACAGTTTAAATCTTTAAAATTAAATTTTCATTATTTTTTTTAATTATTTTTTTATATTATATATTGTAATATTGAAATGTTTTTTTTTATTGTTCTTCATTTGTTATGATAATGAGCAACCTATAAATATATGCATTTATAATGTTTTTTTTTAACTTGTTGCATATTAAAATTGATATAATGTATTTTATTTTATTTTGCTAAAAGGTTGCAAGAGTATTTTTTTTATATATCTGTAATTTATGTATTAATCTCTAATATAGGGGTATACATTTTAGACATATATGTTAACATTACCGAATGTGTGCATGTGTAACTGCTTATACAAACATGTCAAAAAATAGGTTATACATAATTAGTTAAAATATGGTAAATTATACAGCAAGGCTTACATATTAATGGAAGTGAAATAAAACACAGGTTATATATGAAATTTATTTTTATGATATAATAAGTTAGGAAAGTCTTAAGTAAGCATTCCATGAAATATTTTTTTAAATGTCATTTTAAGCCAGCTTATTTTAAAATTATCCAAAATGACGAACTTGTATATAAAATTTGGTGTTAGTTTTGTATTGAATTAATAGAATAATAAGCCATTTATCTAATTAGTAAATTTGATTTTAAAGAAAGAAAGTAATAGTATTAATAAAAATATAATTATATATCTTAATTAGTTCCGAGTTGTTATTAAAAATATTGTTGTATTTTTCTTGTCTTAATTTTATTGTTTAAATGATCATCACCATCATCGCTCGCAGATATTAAGAATCCTTCGTAAATATTGAGCAATCACTTGCAAATATTAAGCGCTCGCAAAATGTTAAGTAAACTAGAATGTTGATTTACCTTTAAGTATTTAGGGATTAAGCTTGAGAATAACCAAATTTTAATAATGATAGTTCAACAATAGAAAGCTAAAAAAGATTATGTTGTGCCAATGAGTTTTGATCATCTTCATCAAAGATGAATATCGTATTATTGATTAAAACACCATTTAAAAATAGTACTGTACATGAATTATGATCACCATCATCGATTAAATAAATTATAACCATTAAATCTAATGTTTAACATAATTAATATATTTAGTAAATAAGGATTTGTGGAAAATTGAATATCATGCATAAAGATTTGTGATGATCAGTCATCATCACTAGTATTATTAAATCCTAGTTTTAACTATAAAAGTATTTTAGTAAATAAACATAAACTTCTATGAATGCTAGTGAATGTAATAATTAAATCCCAGTTTGACAAAGGATGATTTTAAAAAAGTGCTTATGAGTTTATAAAGATAAATTTATTGTTGTGAGTTCATTATAAAGCTATGGCTGGTATCATCATCACTATTATTATCATTATTATTATTATGATATTATTACCATCATCATTATTATCAAAATCATTATTACCTTTATATTGTGATAAATAATCTAGTTAAATGGCCATCAATATCAATAATGGTCTTCACGATGCTTGTTTAGAAGCCATTAATAGGATTATACTTGTCTGTTCATCAATATACATAAAATGAGCTAGCAATGTCTATAAGAGTCTTTGATCTATATAAATTTTGGTGATATAGGGGATCTTATGATTTTATTGACATGAGTAAAATATAAGAGTGTCATTTTTTTTCATTAGTCATCCAAGTCATGTGTGATAAAAATGTACCGAATGAGTTTGAACTCAGTACACTCTAAACAGATATTTATCTAGATTTAAAACAATCTAGTGGCACTCGTGGGAAAACATATGTACTTAGCTAAACTGAATAAAGAGTGATTTAATCTCTTTCCAACTTAATGATATTAAGTTTATATGATAATTTTATACGTTGTTATAAACAGCACCAGTGTGTGCGTGTGACCGTGAATGGTCGTATATATATGGAGAAAGAGGAATGAGAAGGATTCTTGGTTAAAAGAACCTAATATTGGAGATAAGCATAATGCACTCCAGGAATCTTACAGTGGGTAATTTTATTCAGATGCTATATTTAATATTATTTTATTTGATGACAATGGCCAGTATGTTTTATTGTTCAAATGACTTCCCCAATATCTAAATATTCTAAATCTTATTAATTTTCATTGTTGTTATTTTATATGGCGAAATGAGATAATTTATTTATTTCATTATTAGCGTAACAGAGTTAATGTTTAGGATAGTTGCAAACGGGCTATAATGTTATATTTAATTAATTAAAAATAGACACCCAAATAGAGCATGATATGCATATATTCTTATCTATGTGTTGGCGTCATCCTTATTTAATTATAAATTATATGTCAGCTAACACAGTGAATTCATTTCTCATTTAATTTACTCGGTTACAAATGATGAACCGCTGGAGCATATCATTATCCTATTTAGTGTTTAGTTATGGAATTATAGCAACTATCATTTTATCATTCATCAACATATAGATTATAATCAGTTATAAAGTAACAGCCTGTTATCAACCTTTTTATCAGTTCATCTTTATTATTCATACGGTTACAAAGTGATAGATTACAAACATATTTTAATAATTAATAATTTCTATCTATAATTGCCTCTAT
Source organism: Epiperipatus broadwayi (assembly GCA_028023455.1). Classification (NCBI taxonomy): domain Eukaryota; kingdom Metazoa; phylum Onychophora; class Udeonychophora; order Euonychophora; family Peripatidae; genus Epiperipatus; species Epiperipatus broadwayi. The sequence goes on from JAQFVV010012525.1 coordinate 619,138, forward strand.
CTATTTTTATATTTTTTGTTACAAATGGAATATCAATATTTCTTTTTCTGTTACAAATGTCGCACCAACTAGGGCTTGAAATAAGCCAAATTAGGGCTTGAAATATGCCACATACCTGAGAGATGTGTAGTATATAATGATGACAGATGTATAGTTGAAAAAAAGAAAAAAAAGAAATTTTTTTTTTGTTGTTGTGTAATTTTTATTTATATTATTATATAGAAATATTTTGGTCTTATGATGATGATTACTGTTATTGCATTTTTGATGATGATAAATAAATACAGCCATTAAATAGCTTAGTTTCAATTTTAATATATAAAGATATCACAACTTATAATAAGTGTTAAAGTTAATAGCACTGTTTTTTAAATATTTTGCTTATCAGTGAAATATAGTATTGCTACTAGATAGGCATAGAAATATTAATAGCCTTGAAATATAGAATAATAATTTTGTTCATATTTGAAACGTTTGTGTTATAGAAAATCTATGATTTTGGAGGTTGGATTGGATATTTGATTGTTGGAGTTTGGTTGGTTGTGTTACAATTTTGATGATGGATGGAGAATTTTTATCCTCGCCTTGAGGATGTGATGTATTCATGCCACTGGTGATTGACTTATCTCATTCACTGCTCCAACCCAGATTATAATATCAGTTATTATTTATCATGAAGCAGTTAACAGTAGGCCTGCCATGATTTCACCTCTAAGACTCCAGAGAGAGCAAGGCAGTATTTTCTTTACTGATATATAATTGTTGCCTCTAAGACTTTAAAAATAAGCAAGGCAGTATTTTATGAATTAAAGCCCCTAAGACTTGGAAGTAAGCAGGGCAATGCAACAGTGTTTGCAATAAACTATTATGGGTTGTAGTAGCTTAGAGTGATTGAATTGGGGTGATCATCTGAGTGTTCATGGAACATTGTATGCTTTAAGTGTGATGATTGAATTTTTTTTATCTATCTCATGATTGTGAATTGTTAATCATTTTTTTGGCTGTCAGTATCTGTCAGATCTCTGGAAGGGTGGATGAGTATATATATAATTTGAGGTGTGAACTCTATTATAAATATAGGCACATATGTTATATAAGTAATTTTTTTTTTTTGCTTAGTGTATTAAAATAGGGCATAGAAAGAGTTAAGTTTTATAAAAGCATGAAAAACTAGATAATGATGGCATAAAAAGGGCACACTTATGCAGAGATAGCTTATTCTTAAATAAATGTTTTTAAATAAGGAATATGGCCTCATACTTTATCAATCAGATATAAGTAGGAAAAATGAGTGATGATGGAGGTTAAATTAATTAAAGGCACTTAAGATATAGATAGATTGATGGAGAGAATTATGGCTGAGAAAGAGTGGTTGGAAATTTTAAAGTATAGGGTGGGTAGATAAAGGTGTTTAACTCTGGATGTATAGGAAATCAGGGAGCAGAACAGAATAAAGCAGAACAGAATAAAGCAGAACAGAATAAAGCAGAACAGAATAAAGCAGAACAGAATAAAGCAGAACAGAATAAAGCAGAACAGAATAAAGCAGAACAGAATAAAGCAGAACAGAATAAAGCAGAACAGAATAAAGCAGAACAGAATAAAGCAGAACAGAATAAAGCAGAACAGAATAAAGCAGAACAGAATAAAGCAGAACAGAATAAAGCAGAACAGAATAAAGCAGAACAGAATAAAGCAGAACAGAATAAAGCAGAACAGAATAAAGCAGAACAGAATAAAGCAGAACAGAATAAAGCAGAACAGAATAAAGCAGAACAGAATAAAGCAGAACAGAATAAAGCAGAACAGAATAAAGCAGAACCGAAATCAATTAATATAAATATTTTATAAGTTTATAAATAAGTATAAAAAAATATTAAGATGGAACAAGAGAAAGAAGTAATTATTGAAGGAGTGGAGGAGGTAGAGAAGCAAGGCCCTCCAGAGTGGTTGCCAATTATTATGGCACAATTCAAAGAAATGAATCAGAAATTTGATAATAAATTTGAGCAACAATCTCAAAGATTTGATAATAAACTGGATCAGCAATCTCAAGAGATAAAACAAGAGATAAATCAAAAATTGGATCAGCACTTCAAAGAAATGGATCAGAAAATGGATCAGTACTTCCAAACAATTTGTGAGTCTTTTAATGGACTGTCTCAGGGACTGGATAATAAGATGGATCAACCATCACAAGAAATGAATAATCAAGTAACTGATTTAAGTAAAGAAACTGATAATAGGATGACCAGTCCAGAACAAGAAATAGTGCCAGAGAGTTTTGTGACACTGACCAAGCCATATGAAAATAAGGTGGCTGCTGTTCAAGAACAGTGTAATCCCAAAGAGGATATATACAGTGAGATCCATAACCTAGAAATAAAGGTAGCCACTGTACAGGAACAAATTGACCTCAGGAAAGATGTAGTCAGTAAAGCTAGTTTCTTGGAATTAAAGATAGCTGCTGATGTATATGCCCCAGTAAGTATAGCAGACATGTTTGAGACAAAGGGAGATACCGAAAGGATAGCTAAAAGTTATCATAGAAAGGAGGAGAGCTATGGCTATAAAGTCTCCAATATGAGAGTGGAAAGAAACCAGTTAGGCTGAAAATATCCCACAAAACCCAGCAAACCAAAAATAGGAATGCCTGGGAATATATATATGGTAATGGATGGTGTGTACTTTCCAATGAGAGTGGCAGACATGTTAGATGACCTGGGAGTTGCAGAAAGTAAAGCTGAAGGTTATTTTAGGAGGAAGGAGAGATATAGTTATAAGATCTCCACCATTAGGATTATGAATAATCAGTTAGGCTGACACTATCCCACAAAACCTAGCAAACTGAATATAAGTTGGCCTGGGAATAAATCCAATGATCTAGGTGAAAATTGTAAACCCATGATCAAGGAAAATAAAAATCCAATAGCAAGTTGTTCTGAAATCAGTAAGTAATGATACATGAAGAACACTTGTTTAATAGTTCATGAGGATAGTCATCAATAATAGACTGTAGTCAAATTTGTATTAATAAAAAAAACAAATGTATATATTAAGTAGTTGGTTAATAGTTTGAGAAAGATAGGGTCATGAGAGACTATCAAATTTTTTTTTTGTTTGGGAGTGAGGCAAATGTATGTATATGACTCATTTCAAACAAATATATTATTTATCTAAAAAAAAATTTCTTTTAGATATATAGATTTATGTGTGTATTTATTATTATATAGTCTATATAAATAGGTAATAAATAAGCAGTTGTAAAGAGAATGTAATGAGAAATAATACTTAATATTGATTTATTATATTTTCTTATTAAATAAGGTGTTAAATTATTTAACATTATTTTTGGTTAAAATAAAGCAGATCAGAAAGAAAGTGTTAAATAAAGTGATCAAGATAGGAGATTAAGATGTGAAAATGTGCACGTGCAAAAGAGTGGGAGAGAATGAGAACGTCTGTATAAACATAAAACATTTTTACACAAATCTTTTAATGACTTAGATTGCCAGCTTTATTGTTTGTTATCTGTATCTAAGATTATTTTTGGAAAAGAAGTGCTTTGATGTAATAAAAGGTGATTAATAATTTTCTTGTAGAATCACGATAGAACAGCTTGTCAAACTCTGATTTTTTTATCTTGATTTCAAGATAAGGTTTCCAGGTGGTTCTTTTCTTTGATTAAAATTCGCAATATAAATGAATGAAACAATATTTAGTGATCAATCAGTCAGTTTTTTTTAATATGATGAGAGAAGAGATGTAAGCTATGATTTTTTTTTTCAAAAGAGAGTGATCGATTTTTTTTTACTCTTTAAAAGTTGAGGAAGAAAAAAATGACTTGTTTTAAAGTCAGTATAGATGAAGATGTGTGTATATATAAGTAATTCCCAGCAAGATTAAGATAAAGAAGAAAAAAAATGGAACAAAATTGAATTTATTGGAAGAAGTTATTAACAGTTCTATGAAATGATATTAATATATTTTGCTGTGTATAATATAATGAATTTGCATTGCTAAAACCATTCTTCTGCTTCCTGAAATCCCCATCATGGGTTAGCTCACTAATCTGTCTATGGACTCATATACCAATCGAATAGTAGCCAACAAAATGATCGAGTTTAAAGCCAACCACACAAGCTATTTGAAATGCTTCTTTTCTGGCTCCTGGTCCATTATAGGCTCATTATCTTTGGATGGAGGGAGAAGGGGAAGGAAGAGGAAAAGAAAATTGTATAAAGGCCTTATAACTAGGTTTGATTAAGCTATCAACCAAATTTTTGTTAAAATTTTCTTCATAGTCATCTAGAGTGTCTACAACAATTCTGTTTAAAATGGGAGAGACAAGCAAATCCACCAGTTCATACTTATCTAAAAGTATTTGAAATAACTCTTTTTGAAATGGTAGAAGGAAGCCAGTCAATGAATTCAGCATTATCAAAAGTATCAACAATAAATAATTTTAAAATTGAAGAAATAAGCAAGTCAATTAATTCATGTTTATCTTAAAGGTATCTGCAAGAACTTTTCTGTTTTTTTAAATGGAGCAAAGACAAGCAGTCTGAAAATTCAAACTCGGGATATTTATAAGAAGTGAAAGTAATCGGGTAACTATGAACTTTCCTTAACAGATCTTTTATTATTGCTTATTAAAAGTAAACCTTAATTTATTGGTCAAAGCATTATTTTTTTTTCTTTTGATACAGAAACATTAAAGGCTTGTTTATCAATAGTTATTCTCCATATCACATAACATAACACAAACACAGTTTAAATCTTTAAACTTAAATTTTCATTATTTTTTTTTATTATTTTTTTATAGTATATATTGCAATATTGAAATGTTTTTTTTTTTTATATATATATTGTTCTTCATTTGTTATGATAATGAGCAACCTATAAATATATGCATTTATAATGTTTTTTTTTTTTTATCTTGTTGCATATTAATATTGATATAATGTATTTTATTTTCTTTTGCTAAAAGGTTGCAAGAATATTTTTTTATATATGTAATTTATGTATTAATCTCTAATATAGGGGTATACATTTTAAACATATATGTTAACATTACCAAATGTGTGCATGTGCAACTGCTTATACAAACACGTCAAATGAATAGGTTATACATAATTAGTTGAAATATGGTAAATTATAAAGCAAGACTTACATATTAATGGAAGTGAAATAAAACACAGGTTATATATGAAATTTATTTTTATGACATAATAAGTTATGAAAGTCTTAAGTAAGCATTCCATGAAATATATTTTTTTAATGTCATTTTAAGCCAGCTTATTTTAAATTATCCAAAATGACGAACTTGTATATAAAATTTTGTGTTAGTTTTGTATTGAATTAATGTAATAATAAGCCATTTATCTAATTAGTAAATTTGATTTTAAAGAAGGAAAGAAGAATAATATTAATAAATATAATTATATATCTTAATTGGTTTCCAAGTTCTTATTTAAAAAATGTATTTTCTTGTCTTGATTTTATTATTTTAAATGATCATCATCGCTCACAGATATTAAGAATCATCATTCGTAAATACTGAACAAGCATTCACAAATATTAAGAAAGCACTCGCAAAATGTTAAGTAAACTAGAATGTTGATTTACCTTTAAGTATTTAGGGATTAAGCTTGGTAATAACCAAGTTTTAATAATTATAAGTGTATAATAAGAAACTGAAAAATTATGTTGTGTCCATGAGCTTTGATCATCCTCATCAAAGATGGATATCATATTATTGATTAAAACACTTTTTAAATATGGTACTGTACATGAGTTATGATTGCCATCATCATTAATAAATTATAATCATTAAATCTAATGTTTAACATAATTAATATATTTAATAAATAAGGATTTATAGAAAGTTGAATATCACGTGGAGAGAGGCATGATGATAAGTCATCATCACTAGTATTATTAAATCCTAGTTTTAACTATCAAAGTATTTTAGTAAATAATCATAAACTTCTAAATGCTAGTGAATGTAATATTTAAATCCCATTTTGACAAGGGATGATTTTAATAAGTGCTTATGAGTTTATAAAGATAAATTTATTGTTGTGAGTTTATTTATAAGCTATGGCTGGTATCATCATCACTTTTATTATCATTATTATTATGATATTATTATCATCATCATCATTACCTTTATATTGTGATAAATAATCTAGTTAAATGGCCATCAATATCAATAATGGTCTTCACGATGCTTGTTTAGAAGACATTAATAGGATTATACTTGTCTGTTCATCAATATACATAAAATGAGCTAGTAATGTCTATAAGAGTCTTTGATCTATATAAATTTTGGTGATATAGGGATCTTATGATTTTATTGACATGAATAAAATATAAGAGTGTCATTTTTTTTTCATTAGTCATCCAAGTCATGTGTGATAAAAATGTACCGAATGAGTTTGAACTCAGTACACTCTAAACAGATATTTATCTAGATTTAAAACAATCTAGTGGCGCTCGTGGGAAAACATATGTACTTAGCTAAACTGAATAAAGAGTGATTTAATCCCTTTCCAACTTAATGATATTAAGTTTATATGATAATTTTATACGTTGTTATAAATAGCACCAGTGTGTGCGTGTGACCGTGAATGGTCGTATATACATGAAAAGAGGAATGAGAAGAATTCTTGGTTAAAAGAACCTAGTATTGGAGATAAGCGAAATGCACTCCAGAGATCTCACCGTGGGTAATTTTATTCAGATGCTATATTTAATATTATTTTATTTGATGACAATGACCAATATGTTTTATTGTTCAAATGACTTCCCCAATATCTAAATATCATTAAATATTTAATGATGATAGTTTTAAATTTTACTGTTGTTATTTTAAGTACTAAGAAATGAGATAATTTATTTATTTCATTACTAATGTGACAGAATTAATGTTTAGGATAGTTGCAATCGGGCTATAATGTTATATTTAGTTATTGAATTATAGCAACTATCATTTTATCATTCATCAATATATAGATTGTAATCAGTTATAAAGTAACAGCCTTTTATCAACCCTTTTATCAATTCATTATTTATTCATACTGTTACAAAGGACAGATTATAAGCACATATTATAATAATTAATAATTTCATCTATCTATATTTTATTTCTGTTACAAATAATATCTTTATTAATATTTTTGTTACAATATATATATATTGTAACGATATATAAATATGTCGTTACATTAATTTAAAATAAAAACTTAAAAGTTCGCAAATAAAAGTAAAAAACTAAACGCTAAAATTAAAATGTTTGTTAAACGTATATACATTCGCACAGATGCCAAACTTTAAAAATATTTTTTTTTAAAAAAACAAATAAATAAGTATTTGAACGTACTTTTTTATAAAAAAAAAAAGTATAAGATTTAAAAATAAAAACAGGTATTAATTAATTCTTGTAATCTGTAAATGGAAATGATTGTTTATAAATTGTTTGAAAAGCAAGCTAGCCGTGGGCTCTTGTATAATTAAAATGATCTGATGAAAGATAGATAAGAAATAAAGAGAAATTAGCTTGACCAATGGAAGCACTAAGCCTTGGCTCGGACCCTAACGAAAGTGATGGATTAGTGACGTTTTGTTAATTGAATCCGTGTGGATAATATAAAAAGGGAAATACAGTTTTTTCTGGAGTTCCAGCGTTGTGTGCTTGAGAGTTGTGGTAGGACGCACATACCACACTCTCTATTTAAAAAAGAAAAAGGAAAAGACTGTGATACCTTGAACCAGCTATTGCCATCTCCAGAACATTATCTTCCAATGGAGGCATCATGGGAATTAAAAACAGGAACCTGGACTCTTCTACCATAAGCTATATGAAATGAACAATTATTAAAATCAATTAAGAACTTTCGTCAAGTTTTATAAATTGATAAACAAGCCAACTTAAATGTTAAAAACGGACTCTTATCTGACTTTTGTAAGTTTTTAAATCAAATTAATAATGTTTAATTTTATATGTTTTCCGATTGATAAAAATCATTTCCATTTTTTTTTCTCTTATTGTATAAATTATTTGTTGTTTAAATTTTAAATGATGAAATTTAAGGTTGGGTATAGACATTGCATAGATTCATTAGCGGTTGATAATGTTGTGGTTTTCACATTCGATTAGAATATATGTCAACGATATCACTGCAAGCATCTTACGATGAATGCTAATGGGATTTGTATATTCCCTATGCAAGTGACGCTTATCGATGACTTTGTATTTTGATCGGTTGTGTTTAATTTGGGATGTTTTTGACCGTGGAATCTGTGCAGCTGATCTATACTCAACATTTTAAAACAAATTTTATAAAATTCATTTGTGCGAACGTATCTAAATGTTAAATTTAAGTCGGGCGTGAATGGCTATATAGTTTTGTAAAGTTATATTAAGGGAGGGTAATCTTAGGTTATTCGTTTTGTAGTTGAATTGGCTCAATGGATTGGATATATTTGTGTAATTAGTAGATGTAGTATGAGATCTGCATCGGGCAGGATTGCATATATACGCCACACACCTTCTGTTTGCCTATGGATGGGTTTGTAAGTCGGCAGAAGACCGCAGTCCATTCCTATGGGGTTTTTTGTTTATTGTTCTACTCGCCAACAGATGTCACATTCCTGTTGGTGGAGAGTCCATGTCTTCTCTAATCTACTTACTGATCAGATGTACTTTCCTGACAGTATAGTATTTTGTGTTGTCGTATCATGCTACATTGAATACATGAATGTATCAGATGGATTGGCGCCAGTTGATTGCGAAATTTGTTGCCTAAGGTTAAATCAGGGAAGAATATTTTCTTTTCAAATGCAGATTTATGTAGTCTATTCATACTTGACTATCTAAATAAAATATTAAACTCATTGAAACTTAGTTAAATGTAAAATTAAAAGTTAATATAAAAATCTAAAATGTTAAACTTATTCCTCAAAATTTAAATGTTATTTTATATGTGCGTAAATAAATATTTTATGTGTTAATCTCTGGCAGTGGCTTTTATTTATTGATATTTAAGATATAAATTAAGATATAGATTTTTATCTCTGCGTCTCCACTGAGCTAGTGACTTGGGCTAACGATCGGAATATTTAAATAAAGTGGAATCTTAACAGCGCGTATCTGCCTACTCTATAAATTTTTCTAGGTTTAAATGCCTAGATGGCGCCCTTGTAGAGCAGATACTGTTTTTGCGGTTAGATTCGATCTCCACTTTCATTCCGATTGTTATAATATATATATATATATTGTGTGTGTTTGTTCATTCACATTCAGTCAAAAATAATAGTAATAAAACTTACTATATTATATATATATATATATATTAAAAATAGAATGATAGTGAAGGTTAGACTTGGAAGCCATTGATACATCAAAACAAATCAATTATACTTGCTCTGGGTTATATACTTTTTCTTCAATAATTTTTTTTCCTATGGAAACTAAGGACCTTTGTTATCAGAAAACATAAAGTTTTTGTCTGACTTTGTTTTATATCCATATCAATTTTGTAATCTATGCAGTCAGTTTTTGCAATTAACTGTTTCAGATTCTTCCCAAAACTCTTCATTCACACTTTAAGCTTTTGGGCATAGTAGAAAAACATTAATAGAAACATTTTGCCCATTCTCTTTTTTGCCACTACCAAATTAGTAACTTTTATTTTACTGCCTAAGAAAAATACTTCATGAATTTCCATAAATTTTGTACTTTCATGCTTAGGAAAAATTTTTATTTATGAAATACTGTGCTACATCTAACTTTTATAGAGAAAAAAGCAATGAAAAATACATTCACTGTAAGTCAAAGTAATACAAACTCAAAATTTATTAAATTTATGAATTTTAATATTTTAATTTTTGTTTACTTATGTCTTTTGTTTATTTACATGTACTTGTGGATATCATATAGCTTCACAGTAATTGTATTTATGTTGGGATTAATATAGAAGTATAATGCGATACATGTAAGAAAATATTGACATTTAAAAAATTATTTGTATTTTTTTTTAATCAAAGAAGTGTATATGAGATTCCAATATTAACTGAATCTCTTTAGACTAATAATTTATATGTGTGCATAAATTGTACGTTTAGTTACTTATCTTATTTATTTGTGCCTAAGAATGAGTAATTTCTTTTAAATTATGATTATTATTGGAACTAGTTTTATTGTTAAATCCATAAACATCACATGATCAACATCTCTTATACTAGCACATAATTGTTATAAAACAAGGTAAAACTCTCCATACAGTAGTGCCACCCTGTGCCAAACAGAGTAATCAATGGATGCCAGAAGGCTTGTGCATAAAATCCCTATCTAGTGCCTACTCATCCAATATCCCCAGACTAGTTTCTGGCTTGTGGCCTTCATCAATGAGTTCAGGCCCATATGTGTATATAAGCTATTGAGTTTAGATTGAAAATATTATTGTGGTTTTAATTTCACTCTCATAGTTTTGTAGTTAAGTAGAGATAAAAGGTGGCTGCTGGAAGGTTGCATTAGATCCTAAGATCTAGGTGCAGTGCTCTGAGATCCAAGAACCTCTCACCGAGAAGGCCACAAGCCAGAAACTAGTCTGGGGATATTGGATGAGTGGTTACCAGATAGGGATTTTATGCACAAGCCTTCTGGTGTCCATTGATTACTCTGGTTGGCACTACTGTATGGAGAGTTTTGCCTTGTTTGATAACTAGTTTTATTGTTTAAAGTTTGAATAATTTCCTTATATAAGTCTATTCTTAAAAATTGTAGTTGTGAAATTATTTTCATTTTTTGCATATTATTCTTTTTTTAAAAAAATGAATTAATTATTCATTAAAAGAGTATGTTTAAAAATAGAATTATTCCTGGTTTTTGTTTTATCATGTTCTCATGTTATAAAAGTGCTTTTCAAATTTTCATGATCCAAGTACCTATTTTGGCATTCAAAACAGATTTCATTCGTAATATTGGCTGATCTTAATAACTGTTTGAGTGCATCAAAAGTAGATTGTAATTGGGCAAGGCATGGTCCCACAAACATCTATATAATTTCACCTGCTGGCACCTGAATGAAATTAACGATTATTTATATATTTTAGAATTATGTTGGATGTGGAATTACAGTGGCATCAGTCTAATAAAAGTTATGTTTAAACATACATACTACTATTTAATATCATTTATTAAGGAAAAAATAATGTGTATTTAATAATGAAGTGTGAAGATATTAAAGTTCATCCAAGATGAATGTGCATAACCTGATGATGGAGAAGTCTGCATTATATGGCCATGAATGATTTCCCAAAAAGCCATTTTCATTTGTCTTAGTAACAGGTTACACCCTTTAGTGGTAATATTATTATTTATTGATTTTAGAAGACATAAAATTTGTTTGATAATTTAAATATTGTTTATTGCCTATGAGCTTAATTTGACCTTATGCCTGGACCATTTGACTAGTGTTTAACATGATGATATCCTATAGTAAATGGATAGATCCATAGTGAGTAGATGTGGATACATTTTTTTATGGCAGTTCTATAGCGTAACTGTTGGTGTATATAAATCTCATCAATTTGTTGCACACACTCTCACCCATTTTATATATATATATATATAACATTCACTCTATCAATGTAAATATTGAATGTTATCACCCATTTTATATATATATATATATAACATTCACTCTATCAATGTAAATATTGAAAGTATGATGGCAACTTCCATTGCCTTATATTAATAACCACCAACTATCACATAATCAGATAAACAACCAACTAAAACTGACAACTGAAGTCACATGATCTAGTAATAGTATTATTGTAAGACCCATCTTTAGACTAGGAAATGTTATTAGCTTAGTATTCGAGATATAATAAAAATTGTAAAGTAGATATGTACATATAACGATACAGACGTTCGTTACATTGTTTTTTTATTTATTTATTAAACATGAAAGTAAATTAAAAAGTTCGCATTTAAAAATTTTCTTTAAGAATTAAAAATTGAAATTAAATATCATCTTTCCTCTTATATATATATATATATTGTTATATTATTTTTTAAATCTCTGCTATTCCACTGAGCTAGTGACATGGGCTAGACCGATCAAAAAAAAATTTTTTTTTTTTTGACTTAATTTCCTACTTTATAAATTTTCTAGTTCAAATCCTAGATCCCCTGTTCATTTATAATCACCTTCTCCGATTGTTCAACTCTTTCCCAATCTGGGGATCTTTAATAAAACCACATATACCCTGATAAATTTCTTTTTCAAAATGAAATATTTTATCTTTTACATATACGATACTTTAAATCTTATAAACATGCCAGAATGAAATAGCACATATATTAAACACTAGAAAGATAAATAATTTTAATTATTTCGTAAAAAGAAAGCAAAGGTTGATTGATATTTTGTTGTTGATATATATATATCTTTTATTTATACCGAAGTTTATATCGAAATGTGGCCTTACGATGAACCTTTGGAATTACTTCAGAGAACCCTATTACATTTCAATCAGTCATAAATAAGTTTGTATTTATAATTGTCTCAAATATACACGTTAAACCCATTATTTCTTAAAACATATTTATCTCAATCAACCTTATTTAAATAAATAATTTATAAAATTTCTTGTCATCCATGTAAAAATAAAATGTATATAAAAATAATAATAAACTTTTGGGGAGGAGACGTAAATGGTCCTTAAAGATATAAACATGTTTTTTATATATAGTCTTTATACTACCGAATTTTTAAATTTTGTTATTAAATTCTAACCCTAAGAAAATATTTTTTTTTATCATTTTTTTTACAACTTCTATATGAGACACAGCGTTGTTACATTTTTTTTTATTTATTTATTAAACATGAAGTAAATTAAAAGTCATTTAAAATTTTTTAAGAATTAAAATTGAAATTAAATATCATCTTAAACTCTTATATATTAAATCGCACAGATAATGAAAATTATTAAATAAAACTTTATTAAGAAAATATTTTAAAACTAAATTTTAAAAGATTTGGAAATAAAATTATATCTTTAAATTTATCTTTAAATATATCTTTGATTTGGAAAACAGGTAATTAATCAGAAATGGAAATGATAAATTTAATTAGTCAAATGTAAACCACCTTGGGCATTTAAATGTAAAAACATCGCAGATAGGAAAACAATAGAAACAAATACCAATGAAAGAAATCCATCGGGAAATTGGACCTCAGCGAAAGGATCATCACATCGATGACATAATCCAATCAATCCTTCAATACTATAAAAGAAAATTTGAAATATTAATCAGTAGTTATTATGATTATTACGATGTGACAGATAGATGTTAGTGCAGAGGTGCGGGAGAAGAGATTGAAGGAGACGTTCAATCCCTTCAGTTTTGCTAGTAAAGAAAGAGAAATGAACTATCGTTTTTCTACATTGAGGACCAGTTAAAACAAAAATCTCCGGATGGATAAATAAATCGGCCTTCAGAATATTAACCTTTTAGGACGGTAATTCGTTCATGGCAAGCAACGATAAAGTTGACGTTTTAAAATGTAAGAACTTTATATTCACTGAAACAATAAGAACTCTAAATTTTAAAACTTTTTAGTAAATAATGCAATAGAATCCTATCTGACCAAACTAAATTCTTTATTAATAGTGTTATTTGATGTATTTTTTTCTTATTTATGTAAAATCATTTCCATTTATTTATTTTTATTTTTAAGTTTTTATATGATTTTTTTGTTTTTCGTTAAATTAATTATATAAATGTTAAACTTAAGCGGGCGGAATGGTGTATAGATTTGTAAAGTTATATTAGGGGAGGGTAATCTTAGGTTATTTGTGTATTGTTAGATTGGGTCAATGGATTGGATATATTGATGTAGTTAGTAGATGTAGTCGGAGATTCGTACTGGCAGAACGCTTCATCCCCACTCTCCCATTTTGCCTATGGAAGGAATTATAAGACGAGAGAAGTTTCTTTCTATGGAGTTTTTTTTTATTGTTCTTCTCGTTAGATAGAAGAATATTCCTGTCTAATGAGAGCAATATCTTCTCTTAACCTTTTTGGGCTGCTATTCCGTATTACATTGAATACATCGATGTATCAGATGAATTGATGAGTTTGACTGCGAATTTTAGCCTAAGGTTAAATAGGGACAGAATATTTTATTTTCAAATGCAAATCTATGTGGTCTATTCATACTTGACCCTAAATAAAAATGCATTAAATTTAAGTTGTTTATGACGCTTGCATGGATTGGTTATCGGTTAGATGTTTTGGGTTTTCATATTTGATCAAAGATATAGACATTCGATAAAAAGATACCTTCGGAGTACTAAAAGTATTTATTCGAGTCTTTGTATGGGACAACAGATCTTATGGGAATACTATTTAAAATTTCCCTCCCATTGTCAGAATCAATAATTTTGATTTTGATTGTTTTGACCTTCAGATTGTTATCGGTGATGTTTTGTCATATTTGATCAAAATATAGACATCGAAAAAGAACCTTACGGGAGTACTAAAATGTATTTATTCGAGTCTTTTGTATTGGACAACAGATCTTAGGAATACTAATATAAAAACAATGTAACAGAGAATAAAGAATAAAATTAATTTAAACAACCACGTATATTCATGGATATCAAAAAAAATACAGTATAATATTATTAAAATTTTAAGAACATCCATTTTTTTACTTATTAAGATTGCTATTGTCTCTATTGTGTGAAAACTTGAAGATGACAATTCCCTAAATATATTTGCAAATCTCTCCTATAAAGAATTATATATATTAGTTAGAAGATTTACCCTTGTGGATACTAATATTAAAAATATAATGGCTGAAGTTTGTCTAAGTAAATACATATAATTTTCACATGATCACCATCTCTTATACTAGCACATAATTGTTATTAAACAAGGCAAAACTCTCCATACAGTAGTGCCACACTGTGCCAACCAGAGTAATCAATGAATGCCAGAAGGCACAAGATATGGATTTTAAGCACAAGCTTTCTGGCATCCATTGATTACTCTGATTGGCACAGGGTGGCACTACTGTATGGAGTGTTTTGCCTTGTTTAATATAATTTTCATTATACTTTCAGTATTTACATCTATAAACTTCACAGAAATCTTCTAAATAATACAAGGAAGACACCTTTACTTGTGGGAAATATTCAGAAAATTGTAACCTTCACTTTCACACAATTGATATATCTAGAGTATTAAGACTAAAGTGTTTTACTTTTATTTAAAGATAGATGAGATGAAATATATTAACAGATGACATGATTTTACTTTGCAATTGTCAGTTTTAATGGATTGTTTTCAGATTATTATAAATGAAGTTTATCTAGATTAATGTAATCAAATTCCTGTTATGCTTTCAATTTTTATACACACAGCTATTGATTGTATATTAGCAATGTCAATAAATAATATTTACTAATTAATACAAAGAATTAAGTTAAACCAACATAAAAGTTTCAATCTTTTATCAAAGATGTTTATATTAAAAAAATCATGCAGTAGGTATTTAGGCTCACTGGGTCTGGTAAGGTTATCCATGTTAATTGTCACAACTGAAAGTGCTAGATGCGAGAAGTGCTGTGCTTGCTGGAAAAACCTATGACTTCCAACTATAGTTTGCTTCATGAAAAATTCATCCATATCAGATTTCTACTCCAAGATTAATTATAGTAATCAAATGGTTTTATGGCCCAGAAGCTCATAAGAAGTTTGGGCACCAGAAGTGACACAATGGGCATGGTTCTTGGGTGTCACTTTACCACTACCCCAAACCATGCAAGACACTTCAAGCTTAAGCATATCTGACAGCTTAAATAGCATACTTGTGATTGGTTATTCAGAAAGTAATTCCAAACCAGTGAATCTTCAAACTGACTTCACCATTTGTAGATAGCTTTCCTAACTATGATATAACAATGTCAGTCATTGGCCAGATTAAGTGATTGACTTGTTTATGCCATTGGCTGTTTGATGTTGTTTAATTACTCTGCTACCTTATGTTGTGTATCCAACTTGCAGAAATTGTATTAATTGGATGTACCTATTGCTGAGAGTGAGCTTTGGATGAGTCCATGTTTGCTTAGAGGTATATTTATGTGCACAATACTTAGGATAGGTTGGAAGATGTCTGCTTCATCTTTTTGCATCTTCATCAACTTTTAAATCTCATTTCTGTATGTCTATATATTTGTTTATCTATTTACATACTTACCTATCTACCTACCTACTTGCCTCCCATCTGTCCACCATCCAATTAACCAACCATTACAGCATAATATATATTTTTCTATCTTAAGGTAGTCCAGACAATATTCAATTTTTTTTTTATAGATTTGAGGAAATCATATCTGGTGCTTCAAAAGACTGAATCTTTGGTTGACTGCATTTGCAAATTTGTTCTATCCTAATTGTCTCTTGGGTTGCATATGATAAATATTTAAACCCCATTAATAAAATATTCTATTTACTATTAAACCATTAGTTATCATAATCATTATATTTTTTTCAACATATACGCTGTAACTGCTAAGTAAAAACTGTAAATATTACTACATTTCAGATTCAATATGATTTTATCCCTGTTTATTTTATTAATATTTACAATTTCTAAATTGTTAAGGTGAAAATTCAAATTTACTTATTGGATTTCTGATAAGTAGAAGATCCATTTTCCTTTTTCCTATCTTATTTTATGGATTTGACTCTAATTTTATTCCAAGGTATATATTTTCTAGATGGAACCACAATTTTATCTTCTTAGTAGAATGTTTTTAAATTTTTCTTACTCTCTTTATATCGTTTTATCCATTTTTAAATCCATTTTATATTGAGACGTAATGAATAAATAACCTAATAGCTTCATTGTTCAGAATTCCTAAGAAATTCGAATCCCGAAAATGCCAATTCTGAGATCGAGCCAAGGATCTTACATTTTAATCTGACACTCCACCACACCACTAAATCATTAGGTCTGTACTGTGATATATACTATATTATTTAAGTGATGTTCTTAATATTAGTATTTTTCACATTTACGAGACTTTCTCTTTCTTTTAATTTTTATTGTTATTGTCGCTATCTTAAGTATAATTGATTCTGAAATCTATTAATAATTGTCAAGCATTGTTAGCCAGGAGGTCATCACACCTGACTTGCAAGCAAGTAGTTGGATGCAGACGGGTGTGGGTTCGCATCCCGCCGATGCTATGACATATGAAAAAATAATCTTATAATAATTAATCGAATTGCTGCCTGGTTTTATTTCCATACAAAAGTAATAAATTTTAGCTATTGTTTGTATTACCAACATATATTCTAAAGTAAATATAGAGGATTTAAACTCAGACTTTCAAGCATCCTTCAACTAACCACTGATACACATGACCACACAATAATATTGGCATCAGCATGAGATTTGAGCGATCCACAATCAGATTGCAATCGCATGAATGGCTGAAGAATTGGAGGTTGGAGTAGATTGAAACCTGTCCATTAAAGTATGAGGGTTTGCTATCTTAATATAAAACCGAGCCCTGATTATATATGTGTGTAAGTGATGATAATCTGGACCAACTGATGAGTACTGGTTCAGCATGAAATACGTATATTGGTGATTATTTATTTTTTCTACATGTGTGTGGTCATATGGATCAGTGATATGAGATAGTGTGGATAGCTGAAGGATGCTTGAAAGTCTGAGTTCAAATCCCCTATATTTACAATTAGGCTCCAGGTATATGAAGCGTGCCTGTATTTCAAATATATTCTAAAGTGTTTTTTTCTTTTTTTTTTTAGTTAGAAATGAAGAAGATTTTGGGTTGTGGCTCACTACGACGTAAAAAACTTTGGGTAAATATAAAAAATATATATTTATATAACTAAACTTGGTATGCACACACACACACACATCGAATCAATAATGAATCGTGAATAAATCAGTTGTGATAATTTACAACTTTATTATCTTTTAAAAATGATAAGTCTGATGCTTTGTTAAAATATCTAAGTATCATGTCATTGACGTATGTTCAAATCCAGACTGTGTAATATATATATATATATATATATATATATATATATATATATATATATATATATATATATATATATATAATTTAGCAATAGGTAATAATCAGATTTGGGGGATTTAGCTCTTAATCAACTCAGCTTCCATTCAAATATTAATCTGTAAAATATTCTCAAATTATTTTTAATTAGAGGGAAACAGGTATAAAAACAGTCACCTAGCAATTGAAAAACCATATCATCATCATCATCATTTTCAATCATTGTCATTCCACTGATTACAGTTTCTCTGATCCATAGTTTCCTTTTCCATAGTGTACCAACAAACTTCCTTATTTCATACAGACATCTCAATTGGATCCAAATAATTAACTATCCATCTATTATCATCTCTTCTATTAATATGTTCAACCCTATACATCTCTCCATACTTTATTTAGTAAATTTAAGCTTTCTGTATAATTCTCTTATGAGTCCAAATCTCAGATCTGTAAGTAAGGATAAGTGAAAATGCATTTATTAAAAACCCTCTTTTTCAAACACAAAGACAATTTTTCTTTTAATATTAAGATCTTCCTAGTAAAAGTATGCCATCCAATTTTAACTCTATGAGTAACTTTATCTGTATTAATAATGGTACCAAGGTATTTGTAGGTGTTAACTTCTTGTAATTCATGATTCTTCTTCTGAGAAAAGCCATTGAACATTACTT
This sequence comes from Epiperipatus broadwayi, assembly GCA_028023455.1. Classification (NCBI taxonomy): domain Eukaryota; kingdom Metazoa; phylum Onychophora; class Udeonychophora; order Euonychophora; family Peripatidae; genus Epiperipatus; species Epiperipatus broadwayi. The sequence continues at coordinate 637,944 of JAQFVV010012525.1, forward strand.
TGGCCTTTTAGGAATTAATTTTAGGTCTTTACGCCAATATGATAATTTTTGCAACATTCTTCGATCTCCGAAGGATTATTGGCAAAACAACCACATAATATGCCAAATCCAATTTTAGATGACTTGAATAATTTTTATGCCTTTATCTTTCATATTGCATTGTCAAATCTATATAATATTAAATCATGGATGGTCTTTATTACTGCTTTACAGTACTTTTATTATTATAACCTACTGACAGTTTTGATTACTCTAGCAATCTTCTTCAGAACTATAACAAACACAATACAAATACATGAATTCATATATATATATATATTGTAACGGAATATAATATCCCGTCACATTATTTTAAAATTAAAATAAAAGATCATAAATAAAAATTGATTTATTAAAAAGAAAAAAACTTAACTTAAAAACTGAAATTTAAAAACTGTTTAACGTATATATATAGATCGCATGATGGACAACTTTAAAAACTTTTAAAAAAATAAAAATATTTGAAAGTAATTTTTTTGTAAAAAAGTAAAGATATAAAGATTTGATATTTTTGAAAATAGAAATAATGTTGATTTCTATAATCTTAGAAAATGGAAATGATTGTCTTATTAATTAAATGATTGTTCAAAATCAAACTGGCCCTTGAGGCATTTAAAATAAATTAAAGGGTCAGATAAGAGAGTACAAAGAAATTAAATGACCAATGCAAACACCAGAAATGTCAGCACGGACCGTAATTGAAACACCAGAGGATTAGTGACGTCTTGCCGGTTGAATCCAAAGATTGGATGATAAGAGACTAATAAAAATATAAAAGCCAAATTATTATTATAATTGTTATCTGAGAGCTGACTATGAAGATGTCGTTATAACTAGCTATATTGCAGATTTTCACGATGTGGAAGTCTGCAATAAATTTAATTTTCGGACAACCAGCTGAGACCTCCCTATGACAGTTAGGGACCAAAAAGGAATGGCAAGTAGCGGCTTCATTTTTAAAAAGGAAGAACAAACAATCTAAATAAGTGATCACGAAGATGGACCTCAAAATCAGAATCCGTAAAGTATAAACTTTTACCAATTGAACTTTCTGTTAAATAATTACCGTATAACGTCAATAAGTAATCAATCCAAAAAAAAAAAAAAGAAATATAAATGAATGTACTCTTATCTGACAAAGAATAGAACTCTAAATCAATTATAAATATTTGTTTTTATATACGTTTGCTATTTCAATCATTTCCATTTTTTTTAATTTAATTATTTATGTTTGTATTTAACTAGGTTATTTATTTCTATTCTGTTTTAACTAAAATGTATTAAATTTAAAATTGGGTGTAGATAGCTGCATGGATAAGGATTAATAACTATGTTTAAATTCGTTTATGTTTAGTTTAAGGGATTTTAATTTCAGGCTATTTGTTTCGTAGTTAGAGCGATGCTGGTGGAAGGATATATGGGTGTTTATATTAATGTAGTGTGAAGCGTGTTTAGCATACAGGGCAACGTGCCCACCTGAATGCATGACCCCAAAGAGGCAGTCATATCGTTGCAATGTTTGCAGATGTATTTCCTGCACCATTAACCCCTTCTAGCTCTATGGACAGGGATTTATAAGTCGGCAGAAAGACCGCTCTCCCCCATACGTAGCACTCTTTAAAAATAATTATATACATGATTCCTTAGTCAGGCAGATGCACTTTCCTGTTCTGGACACGGATCATTTCCTTCAAATAATATCACGCTGTCAGATGCACATTCCTGTCTGCGTGGTTTTATGCTAGCATCTTCATATTGCATTGGTTGCAAATATATATCTGGAAGCTGACATTGGGTTGGCTACGAACTTTTAGTCTGAGATTGAATGAATGTTTTGATAAGTTTTTAAGTGAAAAAAATCTATGTAGACTATCTATGCTCGACATGCTAAAGTAAAATATAATTTAAATATCCATCTGTGTGATCTATTTGAAATAGTAATTTAAATTTTAAAAAATATTAATGTTAAAATCTAAAAATAAATTTATTCCTCAATTTTAAATGTGCGTTAATAAAAATCTATTTGTGTGTTAATTACTGGCAGTGGCTTCTTTTATTTTATTGTTCTAAATATTTAATATATACTTTGAGAATAGAAATCTATTAAAACTTATAAAAATGTTTAAAATCTCTGCTACTCTATGAGCTAGTGACCTTGGGCAAACGGTCAGAATAATATATATAAAAGTTTTTTTTAATCTTAACTTACGTATCTGCCTACTATATAAATTTTTCTAGGTTCAAACGCCTAGATGGCGCCCGTGTAGTGCAGATACGTTTAAGGCTCATTTCATTGACCGTTAAAATATATATATACTATTTCATAATCATTATTTCATTTATTTCTTAATAAATTTAACACAAAGTGATCATATTAGTAAATTAATTATTTTAATGTAAAATTAGGAGACAAAAATTATTGAGAAAAACAATATTTACATTATATTCTAATCTTCAAAACATTCTAATGAATTTAGATTAGAACTTACAAATAGTTTCAAGTTTAGGAGATTTTGAACATGATTCAATTTGAATGAAATTAATATAAAATAACTATACACTTTTAAAACTCAACAAAATACTTAAAAAAACACAATTATAATAAAATTTCTACTGAGACTAAAAATTTATAAAAAGAAGAATATAAGATATACAAAAATATTATTAAAAGAATTAATATCTAATTTTAAAATGTATGAAAAGAGTTAAATGATATAAAAAGTATAACTGTGAAATACAATGAACTGTAGAAGAAAATAAAGTCTCAAAATTTAAACAACATTTTGATTGTAGGAAATTTATATCTCAATAAAAAAAAATGAATTATTACTAAAAGAGAGATGAATCATAAATTTGAAATTTTATCAAAATTATATAAATAAAGAACAAGTACCCCTATATCTATACATCTTCCGAATTCCAAATTTTAAATAAGAAGGAGACATCAATTAAATTATAAAAAGGAAAGAATCCAGAAATGATGGAATTATAATTATATATTAAAAAAGGAGGTAAAAATAAAACAATTTTACAAAGTTATATACAAATGTCTAAATGATAAAGATGTAAAGATTGGAAGAATCAGTAATAATATTAATATTTAAAAAAGGTTATAAAGAAGATATTAGAAATTACAGACCTATCACTTTTATCAGTTTTATATAAAATTTTACAAAGACAATTACAACTCTCTACAGAGAACTTTGGATTTCCACCAACAAGAGAAAACTGGATTTAAAAGTGTTTTAGTACAATAGATCATATCCATATTGAGAGAACATAGAAAGGACAAATGAATATGAGTTGTCATTATGTTTTGGATTTGTAGATTATGAAAAGGCATTCGATTCTATACACATTTCTTCAGTGATTAAAGCATTGGATCATCAAGGTATAGATCCAGGATATTGTCATATTTTAAAGAATATTTATAAAAATGCAACAGCAACAATTAGATTACATAATGATACTGGAAAAATCAACATTGAGAAAGGGAGGAAGGACCATACTCCAAAACTTTTAAGCAGGCGCAAGAAATTTTGTGGATTAAAATGGGAAACTAAAGGAAGAAAGTAAAGGAGAGTATTTAAGCATTTAGATTTTGGATGATGTAGTTGTTTTTGCAAATAATGCTTAGAGCTGCAGAAATGTTGCAGGAGTTAGCAGATGAAAGTAGAAAAGAGGACTAAAGATAAAGTTAAAAAGACTAAAGTAATGTTTAATCGATTTGCTCAAAATATGAAAATAAAGATTGATTATGAAGAATTAGAAGAAGTTAACAGTTACAAATACCTTGGTCAGATTATTAATACAGATGGAAACATAATGGAGGAAATTAATCATAGAATTAAACTTGGTTGGAGTGCTTTTGGTAGAAATAACTTGATACTAAAAGGAAATATGCCTATGTGTTTGAAAAGAAGATTTTTAACAAATGTGTTTTACCAGTTCTTACTTATGGATCTGAGACTTGGACACTTAATAGAAGAGCAATACAGAGACTTCGACCACTCAAAGGAGTATGGAGAGATGTATGTTGGGAGTAACAAGAAGAGACAAAAACACAAGTATGGGTAAGACAACAAACAGGTGTTACTGACCTTATTGAAAAAATTAAAGATTGAAATGGAATTGGGCTGGACATATTGCTAGAAGAAATGATAATAGATGGACAATTGAAATTTTAAACTGGATTCCAGGAGATTGTAAAAGACCCAGAAAGAGACCACATGGAGATGGATGGATGAAATAAGAAAATGTGCGGGGGTTGTGGAAAGAGAAGCAAAGACGGAGAGAGGATTAAACTGGAGGAACCTGCGGGATTGATAAGGTGATAGGGAAATTATTTACATATCCACATACATCTTTATACACCTCTCTATATAATTATTACCTTTTTATATATTATACATACAAAAAGGTAATAATTATACAGAGAGATATATAAAGATATATGTGGGTATGTAAATAATGATTTTGGGTTAGTATTTATATATATATATAGAATTATATGTTCATGTATATTCGTATTCATGTATTTGTATTGTGTTTGTTATAGTTCTGAAGAAGATTGCTGGGATAATCGAAACTGTCAGTGGGTTGTAATAATAAAAATATTATAAAACAGTAATAAAGAGCATAAATGATTTAATATTATTTTTATGCCCTTAGTTTTTAATCTTAATCCACAAAATACTTGTAAAATTTGATATAAAAAGTTTTGAAGAGATAAAATCACTCTTATCTAGATCCTTCTCAAAGTTAATCTTCATAGAATCAGCATATAATTTAATCGTTGTTTCTTTTTGACAGATATTCTGTATCCTTTTTCTATTGAAGTTTATAGGAGATACGGTGGAAAAAATATTATTGGTTCAATATTTTTTTTAATGTTGGTCTTGCATTAATTTGTTAAAAAATATATTGACTAGTTTTTGTTTATTGTTTTTTAAATTTAAATGTAATGTGTGTGGTGCTATATATTTCTACTCACACGTATCCGATTTTTCTTAAAGAGAACTCTCTAGAAATTGTTAAGAAGTAGAAATATTAAATACCAAAGTGTTAATAATACTTATACACTCTTGATGTTTTAAATTCAGCCCTGAAGAAAAGATGTTGGCTGCAATAATTATATTCATTTAAAGAAAACAATATATTTTTACTTTATTAATTATTTTAATTTATAAATATGTGCACTGGCAACCTCTTATAAGAAAAGCTGTAATTGCATGAAAATTATTACAGAAACTAAGCACCTTTCAGTGTATTAAATGTCCTCATAACCATTGTTTTAACTACATATATTGTTTCCAAATTCACAAATTCTTTTATTTTGCTGTAATATCTTGGTATAAATAATAATAAACCACTAAACATCACATAATCACCATTTCTTATGCTTGCTCATAACTATTATTAAAACAGGCAAAACACTCCATCCAGTAATGCCACTCAGTGCAAGCCAGAGTAATCAATGGATGCCAGAAGGCTTATGCATAAAATCCCTATCTAGTGCCTACTCATCCAATGTCTCCAGACTAGTTTCTAGCTTGTGGCTTTTGTCAGTGAGGAGCTTTGGATCTGAGGGCACTGCAGCTAGATCTTAGGATCTAATGCAACACTCCAGCAGACATTTTTTAAACTATAAAGCTTTGAGTCCAAAATCAAAACACAATAATATTTTCAAGCTAAGCTCATAATACTGTATGGAGAGTTTCGGTTCTGTGAAAATCAGCTCATGTAAGCATAAAGAATGGTAATCATATGATATTTGATGGTTTGATGCCAATCCTACTCAATAAGATTATGGTGACTGTGGTCATTAAAGAACCGAAGACATCAAAAAATATGAAAGCTGAACTGAGTTCAGATCTATACAACTATACAAGCTAATGCGATTAGCTTGAAAACATTATTGGGATTTCATTTGGGATTCAAAGCTTTATAGTTAACTAAAACAGTAAAAGATGGCTGCTGGAGGGTTGCATTAGATCCTAAGATCTAGGTGCAGTGCTCTCAGATTCAAAGCTCATCACTGTTGAAAGCCACAGTGAGAAACTAGTCTGGGGATATTGAATGAGTAGTCATTAGATAGGAATTTTATGCACAAATGTTTCTGCATCCATGGATTACTCTGGCTTGCACTGAGTGATAGTACTGTATGGAGAGTTTTGCCTATGTGAGAAACAGCTCATGAAAGCATAAAAAATGGAGATCATGTGATGTAAGCTGGCTTGTTTATTATAAGAACAACAATTATTGCTAATAAAATGTTTCAACTTTCTTACAGAACCAATGCTTGATTTAAACTGAAGTCCAGTTAAAAGTGATAATCTTTTATCAGACAAAATAGATTGGCATTGATGTAACAAAATATGGGCATTATTTATATCTTTATTTAAATAATTCTTTATGAATAATTTGTTTCATGAACAGATTTTCAATCTCAATATATGTTTCAACTGATATCTTTTAAAATCCCAACCCCATTAGAGAGCTTATCAATTTCCTTTATCTGGATAGGCACTTGTTTAGTTGATATTGGAATATCTGTGTTAAAACTCCAAGAGAAACAAAATTACATCTATGTTTTGAATATGGCAGTCTGTTATTTTGTTTATTTGATATTTTATGAAGCTGTCTTCAATTTCATTGGCAGTGAACTTTTTTTTGTGGAAATATTTCAAAATTTATATCTAATTAAAGCTTTCCATTATGTTCTATTCTCTAATCAACACTGCACTTTAGAATGGCCATCAGATAATCTTTGAAACATAAATGGGGTTTGCCTGTCTCATGAAAATTATATTCAGATTCATCATAAAATATCATTTAGAAAAGACTTACATTGTTCATTCATTTCATATGTTCAATACAATGAAGGGCTATTTTAAAACTGCAGACGTTAATATCATAACCAGGAAGTTGAAGAACATATTTATTGGTTTTATAATTTTGCCATTGTAAATTTAAAATTTATGGAGCATTCTTAAATGATATTTTTCTAGTACTCTTATATTATGTCAGCATGGTTTAATATTTTTATGGTATATTGTACAGAACTGAAAAACTTGTCCAAGTCTCATTTTGATGCAATACATTAAACACAACCCTAACTCTAGGTACTGCTAATTTAGCTACTATTGTTATTTCACAGTGATGAAATACCTTATTAAAAGCAGTGGGCCACACCTCTTCACTTTTCTACTTAAAAGGCTACTAATACATTTAAATTTATTCACACTCTCAACATGATACATTTCCCACCTTCATTGCGATCCTTTACTCATCCTTTTCATAATATTTAAAGATCATGTGACCTGCACTGCTGAATAAAATGCTTGGTTTTTGAATCTGAGGACTAAAGATTTTTGGATCATGTCTCCATTGAATGACCCTCTGCCACATTGGTTTATATACACAATATGTGTATATATCTAAAGACTCCACAGCAGTGGTCTGTTTATCAATCTGTTTTATCACAAGTTGGAGTTTAAATCTTGTAAATGAAATGGACACATGATTTTTTTTTTTTAATTTTTGATAAACTTAGGTTTGTTTTTTCAATAAACAGTTTATGACTATTTCGGATGTCTATCAGATTATTTAAATAAAAGGCTGTAATATAGAGAATTTGAACGCAGACTTTCAAGCTCCTTCAACTATCCACTCCATCTCATATAACTGGTACACATGTCCACACACTTTATGAACATAGACTTTCAAGCTCCCTACAGCTATCCATTCCATCTCTTACAATCGTTACACATGACTAAACACATGGGAAAAAGATAAATGATCTCTCCAATATACCTATTTATTTTTTCACATGTGTGTGGCCATGTGTATCGGTTGTATGAGATGAAGAGGATAACTGAAGGGAGCCTGAAAGTCTGTGTTCAAACCCCCTATATTACATCTAAACTGACTTGTATTTGAATATTAATAAGAGAATATCGAGACATTGATAATCAGAGGAAAGCGAAGATGATAAATATTAAAATTGATGAAACCAATAATGGGCTTCCTCATGTGAGTAATGTTTTAACATTCCAGGCCACTCTCTAAAGTATATCGGGAAGGAGGGGAGGGGGTTCACTTCACTGCACCGTATAATGACTATATGCCATAATATATATATAAATTATAAGATGTTGTCACCTTTTGCATTTTTCTTTTATAGTTAATTATTCTCCATTTTACTAGCAGTTATATTCTAACTTATAAGCATTATTCTGGGCATACATTTTGAAATAACTCTAGTCATGTGCGCTAAAGCGAATAAGAAGACAAAAATCGCAGGCACCAATTAATTTTCTTCTTGCCAATATTACTAACAATATGCTGTAATAAATCAATCAATACTCAATTTAAATCCCCAAAAAATTGCTTTTATATAAATGGTCTAATAATTTACGAAGCGCATACAATACGCAGTTTGCAAAAGTTATAAACAGAAATTAATCAATAATTCAGCTTGTGGCTTAGCGCTTTCGAGGTTCTCTGCCTCGTAATCATAGCCGTAGTTTTGTATCTTTTTTTTGTACGGCATGTCAGTTCAAAATGTTGATTTAAAAAACATGAATGTTCAATATCCATGTCTATTTTAGCATAAGTCTGCTTTTCACATGCATTATTCCAGAGTTATTAATTCAAATATTTTAACAACAGATGTACAAGACGCCACACCACTATCAAGCGTTGATGGCCGAATGGTTAGCACAGCCTCCTTACAAGCAGTTGTCCCGGGTTTGCTTCCCGGCCGATGCTTTGACACATTAAAAAAAAAGAAAAGACGCCTTCCCACAGGGAGAACTTATAATAAAAAAACGGTCACAGACAACATCACCGCCTTGATTTTTTTTTTTTTTTATAACATTGATAAATATTTATAATTTTAAATTAAATAAAAATTTTTTTTTCTTTCAAAAATATTAAATTTTTTAAAGCTGAGTAAAGAAACTTAAGTATTTGGAAATCTACAGGAATTAAAAATATTACCCAGGGACCCTTTGTTCTATTTATTTTTTTAAACCCAAAATCACTCTAATCATTCTTAAAATATATTTTGCACTCTCATAGACAGTTTTTGTCAACATTTAATTTGTTAATTTAATTTAATACAGTTTATCTATTTCTGTTTTTTATTGTAATCATTTGAATTTTTTTGGTGCTACCCATAAGCGCCAATCTAATAAAAAAATATTTTTATATCTCTTTCATATAAATAAAACCAGCAAACCATCTTATGCTAAATAGCATCCATAAATCCTATTAATTTATTCCCAGCAGGATTCTTTCAATTCACATTGGAGTTTTTTCTATAAGACCTATTAACTCCTTTACTAAACTCTCACTTTATTTCATCACATGATCCATTTCCTATGTTTACACAAGCTGTTTATGCTTTAGCAAATTCTCCATACAGTATCACTACCCAATATAAGCCCTAAAAGCAATAAATGCAAGAAGGCTTGTATATAATCTGTCTATCTATTTCCTATTCATCCACTATTGTCAGACCAGTTTCTAGTTTGTTGCGTTCATCAGTGATGAGCCTTGGATCTGAGAGCACTGTACCTAGAATGAGCTTGGAATGGAAACATTAGCTTTATAGTTAACTAAATAAGTAAAAGATGATTTCTGGAGCTTTGCATTTGATCCTAAGATATAGATGCGGTGCTCTCAGATTCAAGGTGCCTAGCTGATAAATGACACACCCTAGAAGCTAGTCTGGGGATATTGGATGAGTAGGTACCAGATATAGATTTCATGCACAAACCTTCTTGCATTCATTGATTACTAAGGCTTGCACTGGATGGCACTACTGTATGGAGAGTTTGTTACTACCACTTCATTACCATACCTTAATTAAATCTATAACAACAGTATTCGTTTACACTCTTTGATCGTGCCTTATAGCTATTTATAACCAATTCAGATCTCTTTACAATTCGTATATTATTCTGATATATTTTTTTCTTCATTTTTAAAGTTCTCCTTTCCTATTTCTCAAATGTTCTCTACTTTTATTCATCTCAATCTTTAAATATTTCTCATTTATCTATAGACTTTATATTCACACTCCCAACAAAGTAACTTATTCACTCACAATTTATCATTAATATCTTTGATTTATTAAATTCCATGTGTATGCTTTACTTTCTCATTATTTTTATAATGATGGTGTCATCCGTAAAGTAATAATGTTTTTAAAATATAATCTTCACATCTTTTTCATAGAAATCCCTACCTAACATCCACCAGCAGCAATTCACTTTTCATATTTTGAAAACATTTCATCTGTTTATGACCCTAAAATAGCACTTGACTCCAACTTACTGTTTCAGTAACCTTTCATCACTACCATGCTGCCTGGTTTCAGATGTGTATGACTATACAGGCAAGTTAGCATAGGTTGAAAACATTTATGATTTTCAATTTGGACTGATAATTTGATAGTAAAACAAAGAAGTAAATGATGGCTGACAGAAGATGCATTAGATAATAAAGGAAACAATGGATTGTTCCAAGATCCAAAGATTCTTATCTATGGAAGCCATAAGATAGAAATCCATCTGAGGATACTGGATTGAACAGGATTAGGTAGGATTTATTAAGCATTATCATCTAGCATCTATTATTGTTTACTAAAGAAGTGGCTTAGAGATGGTAAAAAATATGCTGTTAAACAACAAAACGAAAGCTGAGGTTACGTGATAGAATCAAGTGATATTTTATCACTTTGTACCAAATCTTGGCCACAGGATAGAAGTGCCTATAGTTATCTAAAAAGTGAGGGTATCATAATATATAGAAACAGAACAGTCTGCCTATAGTTATCTAAAAAGTGAGGGTATCATAATATATAGAAATTGAACAGTCTTGGATCTATATGATTATATGGACTAGTTGGCTTTGATTGAAAACAATCAGTTTAGGTTGGTAGCTTGTTAATATAAAGTAACATCAGGAAGATCCCAAGACAATGAGTGCACTGTTCCAAGATCTAACATCAGGAAGGAAGATCCTAACACAAGGAGCACTGTTTCAAGATCTAAAGCTCATCAGTGAAGAAAACCGTAAGCTAAACCCTAGGCCAGGGATATTGGATAGGGCAGAACTGGATAGGGAATTATTAAGCACTGTCACCTGTTGGCTATTATTACTTACTAAAGATTATACTAAGTGGCATAAAAATGGTAAAAAAAAGAATGCTGTTAGAAAAACAGTACAGATGTTGAAATCATGTGATAGAATTTGTGATATTTCATGGGTTTATATGAAATCATGGCTACAGGATAGAGGAGTTATTAAAAAATTGATGATACCAGAAAATGAAATTGGTTTCAGATCTACTTAACTATACAGGCTTGTTGGCTTGGATTGAAAACATTTACATATTTTTCAATTTGCTCTGATAGCTTGTAAATGTAAATGAGACATAAATTGTGGCACCTGGAAGAAGATTGAACAGGTGCTGTTAGAAGATCCAAAGTTTTTCACTGATGAAATATTACTAAAAAATTAGTTTGGGGATGTTGGATAGGGCAGGAGTGTATAGGAATTTATTAAAAAATATCATCTAGCATCTATTAGTTACTAAAGCTTACAATAGGGGGCATAACTGAGGTGGGAAAAATGAGAGTGGTGTGGCAAAGATACAGAGCTGAGCATAGAGATTCAGGTTCTCATTATTTCTACTTGAAGAATGAATGTTATTAGTGAAAAGTGAGAAAGACAAAAATAAACACACACACACACATATATATATATATATATTAATCAATAATGCTTTCTATTTTTCATATTGACTTATAATTTTTATTTTCAATCTATTAATAAGATTTTTTCATATATAGAAAGGTTATTGGCAAGTTTTTATCTAGTTTCTGTGATATTTTGACAATTTCAACAAAACAGTTGTCATTTTACAACCAACTGCCTTTTACATTAAATTATAACAACATTATTATCAGTCCAATGCACGAATATAACTTTAAAAGATATTGGACTTTGACAAAAGTCTGTATTTATCTATAACTATTCTGGTTTTATTTTTAAACTTTAAAATGTAGTTTTATTCTAGTAACTTTTAAATTATGCATAGCTATAACTTTACCAAAACACGTCATAAGTCATCCCTCTTGGCTCTTCATATATTTCAATTGTTATTATATTTACGCCTCCCAATTTTTTTACAATCATTTTACCTATAGCTTCTATCATTTATTTATTTCTCACAAATGATTTGTTATGATGTCTGATGAATATTTTTAAAATTTATATTATTAGTTCATCTGATTTGAATTTTACCCTCTTTCACTTTAGAATCTTCAGTTCATGCTGCCATCTAGTGATGAAATTTAACATTTTGTATATGAGATTTGCAATTCAGCCATTTTGTTTTTGTATAGTTAAAATTTTATGCAGCTTCAATAATTTGTGATTTTATTCCAAATTTAAGGTACTAAAACAAATTGCATTAGAAAATGACAAACTGCAACTGATAATGATTAAATATAGTAGCAATTTAGTCATAGTAACCTTTTATCTAGATATCCAACTTGTCTTTGGGCAAAGAAATTAATATTGTGTGGTGTATAAACATAAAATAAATAACATTTAGCACCACATGGATTAATGTCCTGGTAAAGTATCAGATTTTGGGGCATAAGATTCTCAGATCAATTTCAGTTCTGGCACATCTGTCGTTCCAACTTCGTATGAACCCCCAAGCAACCCATTTGATTATTTATTTATGTTAATATCAATAAAAATATCTTAATAAGTATAAAATTCAAACAGAATAAACTAATCCAACACTCAAACTTCAATAAATAAAGCATAGAATGAATCCATTTGTGTGTTAAGTTTTCGATAGTTATAGGTTTTCATTTTCTAGCATTGCTGGAAACAAAGATTGGAAATCTTGTATTAACCTGATTTAAATATACATAATAATTTTGAAATTACAATTGTGTAAATAGAAGCCAGAGACAGAATCTAATTTTTTAAATATATTTTTTGTAATAACTTAATTAAATATCAGCTTGTAAGTGTAATTTGAATTTTATAAAATAAGCAGTTAGATTTGTTACTATTATTTTTGGAGAGGGATTAACATTTATCTTACTAATATCATAAACACATTTTAACTGTCACAACATTAATATTCTGTCTAAATAAAATAATTTAAACAAAACATTGTTGATGGTCCTATCATTTTATTAATCACAGGAAGTTTCGAGTTTTACATGTGGTACTGGTAAGATATGACTATTTATTTTCTATATCATTTGGAATGTATTTTCTAAAACTTTTATATTACTTTTATTCATTATTTTATTATTTTTTAAATGTATTTTTACATTACTTTATATATATATTACAGCATAAACCTTTATAGCAGTTGACTACCAAGACCCACAATTTTGTATATTTTCTTTATTATGTATAAGTTTATGATTTAAATATATTTTCTATAATTTTGTATTATTTCTGTATGTATTCAACGTTTGTGATTTAAATAAAATGTCTTTTAATAATATTGTTTGAATTTTTCATTGTTGATAAAATAGTACACCTGCAGAACAATTCAAGTTTTTCATATCCACAATGTTCTATTCCAAGTCACTTTGCAAATACCAAAATTTATATATAGTGATGAACTGTATTATAATATGTATATGTAGGTGTATATACATATTATGCATAGAAATTTATGTTCAAAATTTGAAAAAGACACAATATATGATTTCCTGAAGGTATGTGAAGATGGTATTTTAGGTGCATTTATATATTGGACTATTTCCACCATCTAATATTAAGTATTGAATGTTCAATTATATTCAACTGTTAATGATAGCACACAGGTTAGAATATGCACAATGTTTCAAATGGGATTATTCTCTTCTTTTTGAATCTAAGGGTCCAGGTTCGATTCCCATGCTAGTATTATCATTGGTCAGGCTAGCAACACTTGAAGAAGGGAGGAGAATAACACCACTCGAAACATTATATATATTTTACTAATCTGTGTGCTAATACTAGCAGTTGAATGTAATTGAAAAATTTAAATGAAGTTATTTTTTGTCTAACGACATTTTAATATTAGTTCAATATATAAATAGAACTAACACACAATACATTTTGTATATGCTCTATGAACCCAAAGTTAAAATACAAGTAAAACATTAGTAATAAAAAATCGCTGGTTCCAGACTTTTTGGATTTAAAACATGCTTTTTATTTTCTTATTGTAAAATCAAATTCTATTTAAATTAAAAACAAAACAAATAGGCAATTTGCTGCGATTAAGATTATTAATCTACAAATACTTACTGAATATTTGAAAACCAGGCACTCTTCACAAACTCGGGAGCTTAATTGTAAGTATAAGGGATTTGAGTTTTCATCATCAGATTTTTAATGATATGGATGGCTGAAAAGTTGGAGGTTGGAGTGGATTGACGCCTATTCATTAAAGTATGAAGATTTGCTATCTTAATATAAACTGAGCACTGATTATATATATATGTGTGGGAGATAATAATCTGGACCAACTGATGAGTGCTGGTTTAGCACGAAATACGTATATTGGTGATTATTTATCTTTTCTACATGTGTGTGGTCATGTGTATCAGTTGTATAAGATAGTGTGGATAGTTGAAGGGTGCTTGAAAATCGGAGTATAAATACTTACTGAATGTTTTTTTAAATTTTTTTTATTTATAAATGTCTCTATAACACAATTTGTTTATTGTAAAAGGTTAAATATCAAGTTGTTTTAATAATAGAAGTTTTTGAATAACAGCTATTTGAATTACCCTTATATGAAATTTATATAATACTCAGGTTAATGCAATTTGAATTAGTTGTAATTAATTTTGAAGAAATGTCGGCTTCAGTCAGCATGCATAGTATTCAAGCCAATGAGCTGAAATTTCAAACCACTCTAAGGTATGGTATTAAACCTAAGCCAATTTAGAATAATAAATGGAGTAAAAGTTATCTGCTAGATTCATAAGTATGTCAAACATTAGATTCCAAGAATGGCCGATAAAGTTAAAAGACAAAAGTCAGCCAATATGGAATTTTAAATGAGTTACCATTTCGCAAACCCTGATTACCTAAGCTTGATATAGATGGCACTAGAATCAATCTAAACTTATTTATAAACATTTTGCCAGCTGAACCTTTAGGTTATATGTTGTTATTAACATCAAAAGCACATGCAAAGAAATACAATAGTACTACTGACAACTTATAGTAGTCATTGTTGAAATATATAGCACAATTACTTCTGACAACATTTACTTACCGGTTAAAACTTTTAAATTAGAGAATTGGAGAAGTGTATTAACCAAGTAGGGGATAGTATCATAGATATTAGTACATACACTGGCTATGATCATAATCTATGATTTTATACTAATGGGGAGGTGTGGATCTAAGAAATTTATTTAGATTATTTGAATTATTTTCCAAATTCATCTTCCTGTAGGCAACAATACTTCCAGCCATCCAGTTTTGGTCAGCAAGTATGTATCTAAATAGTATTAAACCACTAAACATCACATGATCGCAATTTCCAAACTTTTCAGTGCAGTGCTCTCAGATCCAAGACACCTCATTGATGAAAACCACAAGCTAGAAACTAGTCTGGGGATATTGGACGAATAGGCATTAGATAGGGATTTTATGACAAACCTTACATCTACTGATGACTCTGGGTGACCCTATTATATGGAGAGTTTTGCCTCAGTTTAATTAGTATTACTGATGAGTAAAAGTCTCAAGTTAATGGAGTTGATCAGTGGCAAATTTCCTTTTTTCTCACCATATTTAGAACAGTGAGTATAAGTTTTAATAATTAATAGATGCCAGATGGTAGTGCTTAATAAATATGATGAGAAAAAAGGATTTCGCTGCTGAACAACTTTGTATAAGCTGGGATCATGTGATGTTTAATTGATTTTAATGGAGTTGAGTGTGTATCATGTGATTGTAAAGGTGAACATTATAATGGTAATAAAAGTGCATCATTATTCTAATGAAAGATGACTACAATCATATAATTGCTTGAACTATGGTTTATGTTGTATTGATCAATTTGTGTAGATGGGTTTTACCTTACATATATTTCCTAAAATTCTGAACTCATAGAACCCCTCAAGACTGCATCACTGTTCATATCTTCTTAAGATCATATTAGGAGCCTTAAAAATAAAAACCACACTGCATATTATTAAAATGGGAAAAAAGTACTATGTTAATATTGATATCAATCTTCTAAAACTGAGGTAACATAATTTTTTCTGAAGGTGTTCCAAAATATCACTGATGGAAGGTTGATTAAGGTTCATGAAAAGATCAAAGTTACCCCAAAGCTTGGATTATTCTCAGTAATTAGAATCAGCACCATTCACAAAATTAAGCGACTAAACCTTTCTTCTGATTAGTTATAAGATATTTCTGGAAATATATGTTTTGTTTATGTATCAAATGCACTCAGTGGAGCCGTGAAGTGTAAAAGAATTAAATCTATCCAGAATTGTTTGAGATAAAAATTTCATGCAGAGAGGAAAGTTTTCATCAAAGCTGATAAGAAAATTACGTTTGAGGGTCACTAAGTCTGCATAGGTGGAGCAGTAGATAGCTAGAACTTTAGGTTTACATTAAAGGAAAATCATTTACAACTCTATTGACCAAACACACAGTTGAAAACAATTTATTGTAGGACAGTTGCTATAAGTTTTCAATTAAGCTATTTGATATAGGTGGATGATTATGGGTGCTTTATCACACACTAGATGGTGAGGTAACTTCTAACATTGACTTTACTTTTGGAGATAAAGTCTTGAAAGAACTTTAGTTTTAGTGAACATCTTCAAGAATTGGAAAGAGAAACAAATGGTGAAATCAGATGCAAATCTGTGAAATTTCAAAGTCACAGAAAGTCAGCAATAGCTTCCTGAAACAATTTCTTGGTGAATAAATGAGGTAAGATTTTCTGGTGCCACAGTTTGCCATCCACAAATGAAGTGAGGAATATTTCCAAAATACAGTGGGCTTTAAAAAATATTCTACACAAAAATCATATAATAATTTTTCTTACACATAACATATGCCGTTAAGGGCAATTTTCTACTTTCTACTCCTGATCCCTCTAGTGTAAACTTGAGTAATCATTTAGTGCTTGCTTGAAAAGTCATATATAAATCTGTTTCCAGCCCACTAACTGTATTTTATTAAGTTGGCTTGAATTCAAATATAAAGGTGCTTTAAATTTAAAGCTATTGGCTTTATAGTAAAAAAACAAAGCAATAATGCTGGACATAAAGTGGATTAGATACAAGAGGTAAAGAGATGTTAGATTTCAGTTTCTTTATTGATAAAATCTATAAGCAAAAAAAAACTAGTGTGGATATGTGGATAGGATGTTGGTGAAGATAGAAAAGCATTTTCAGTTAATAGTCATTGATTACTAAAGCTTACAATAGATAACTCCGGAGTTAGATGAAAAGCATAGTTCCTGATGGAGTATGTTATTTGAAAATGGAGATAGTTTTATGGTGTTTGTTGACTTACATAACATCAGCCAGTGAAAGATATCTAAAGTTATAAAACAGATCACAAAAATATATAATTATTGAATAGGAATGAAAAGTTTTCTTAGTACATGGAATTACACCAATATTGAGAGAAGTTATAGAAAGAATCAATGAATATGAGCTGTCATTATGTTTTGGATTTGTGGATTATAAAAAGGCATTTGATTACATAAGCATTTCTATAGTCATTAAAGCATTAGATCATCAAAATAGTTTATTCCAAGTATTATGGAAAATTGTGATGTAACAGCTCATTTATGATATATTATCCAAAGCCATTCATGGCTAAAAATAAAGATGGTGGCTTAGACCAACTTCATTTAAATAAAAAGAGATTTATTAGCACAAACTATGTCTTAGTTGAAGAAGATATTAAAACAACATTAGTTCATATATAAAAGAGTACCTTGTCCAGTTATACTCATTAAAAATGTTTGAATTAATGAATTTAAGTCTCTTGTTTAGAACATGCTTTGTGATCATTTTATGGGAAAACACCTATCTGTTTGTTCCCAAAAATTAATGAATGAACCCCTATTAATTTCAGAGATAGTTTGGTGGTAATGATGTAGCTGAAAAATAATACCTTGTAATTTAGATTTTCACAAACAATTCTACCTTGTCTTCAATAATTTTGGTAACACATGTCATAACACATATATGAGCAAATTGAATTTGATTCAAAATGATAGGGTACTTTTGACTACTAAGTTATTTATTACATTGACAAAAAAAGAAATAAATGACGGTATCTGGATGTGAAGTACATTAGGTCCAGGAGCTGCAGGTTTATTAGGAATAAATTCATCATGGAAAAAGTAATATGAGAAACTAGTTTGGAGATATAGATAGAATAGAACTTAATGCATATTTAGTATTGTTACTATCTAATGTTCACTCATTAATCAAACATACCAAAAATGGCTCTTCAATGAGTAGAATATTTATTGTTCCTAATAGCATATAATATCAATATATTTTTATAAAGTATGATCCAAAGAAATTAACACGGTTTTAAAGATCATTTTCCAAAACTAATAAAAAACAGCTTTATTTGATTAAAAAAAAAAGATGATTATTTTTTTCTCATCTTTCAATCACACTAAAGAGTAAGTATCAAAGAATACAGACGACTGACAACATATTCCATTTTTTGAATTTTCCTCATATAAGAAAATTTAAAGTGTTATCCATCAAAATTATTTTTTTGGCTCATTATTATTTGCATTATTCCTTTATTCTAATTGACATTAATATATATATATATATTGTAACAGTCAGAATCGTCTATCTCGCTAACACACTGCAGAATTCAAACCCCAGACACGAAACTGAACATTCTAGGAGGGGTTGCCTTCTAGATATACTAAGTTCGAATCTAAAGCCCAAATTTCACAGCGCCATCTACGTGACAATGCATCTGATGCCACTACTAGTATGACCTTTGACCGGTGCCTGGTGGTCAGGGAGAAACAAAAGACTCTATACTAAAAGAAGTTTGGGTGGCTAATTAACGTCTAGGGATTTACAAAAGAAATGCAGAAAATATATATATAGACCGAGACAGTGATAGGAATCAAATAAAATAAGAGATCAAATTTAGTTTTAAATAATTTCACAAAATTTATTCATAAAATATATATATAACGCCACTGTCTGCTTATATGAGACAGGGACGTGTATTAAATAATTGTGGGCATTATATTTCAATAAATGACAAAAAGGTTTTAAAACAAAGTGATATATTCTATTCCTCGGGCTAATAGCATTACGATAATGTGCTTGATGAGATAGGAACATGTGTGAGGTGCTTTGAGCAATTATACACGTTTAAGAAAATATTTGAAATTAAGTGTTATAAAATATTTATTGATTTCGAGAATAGCACGGACAAAAGCTTACTAAGCAACAAAGTGGGAATGTGATCAAAGCATTTATTTGAGAATAATAATAATAGAGTTGCATTGGGAGGTCGGTATTGCTGATAATAAATTTATTAAAGTTGGAGGGTGTGACACGTTTAAGTCACGGATGCTTTGTAAAATAAATATCAAATAAAACAATATTGAAGATCTGGACTAATTACGGAGGGCATCTCACCGCTAACCCATAGGAAAGTATTTTATGAACAGCTGAAACTTAGCGACTGTGTGACAATTGTGTTTAATTCCCAGGTGTGTCATTTGGAACACACTCTGCATGGAAACTTGTAATATACGAAAAGAACGGACTTTGCCATGTAAAGAATCCTTGGAAAAATAAAACAGAGTGGTCTCAACAACCAATTCATTTACCAGCAATACGAGACTATTGTATGTAAAAACATACTGAATGGGTTTTACTCAGATTAAGAGAAATGCCCAATCAAATTTCCTGAAATTCATTTAAAAGGGTCCGCACATTCTCGACATCAATGATGAACTTTATAATTAAAGTAGAACACGGTAATTAAAATAGGAAAATGCATGCTTGCGGGTTTGAAAAGTAAGTATAGATTTATATACGCAATCATGCATTAGGGGACACATTTAATCATTGACCTCGCACATACTCTCATATTAGATTAAAATCAATAACATGTAGATTTTAAACTATGTGATTATATTATATATTAAAGAATAGAATCACCCTCAAATGAGTGATTTGCAAGATAATAAAATTGGAAAATTATAAATTTAAAATATGCCTTAATAGCGGCGTCTTACTTTCAATAAAGGGAATAGTTCACTCGGTCAAAGACGATTCTGACACATTATCATAATAAAATAAAAGAAAGCTTTATAAATAGAAAATATTAACCCAAGGATAGAGCAAAACTGTTGATTATATTATATTAACACGTTAAAGAAATACATAATGAAGTTATGTGAAATATAAGGAAAACAATTTTAAATAGCTATAGCATGTTAGTTATCACAAGAGCTCTTGGGTTAATTTAGGGTTACCTCTGGAGAAGCATTTAGGTAGATTGATGGTCGGCAGGTTTTTATATAATTTAACAGTAAAATCTGGAAATGTTCATATTTTTGGCAGCAGCAGCAGCAGTTCCGGGGTTCCCTGTGTGATAACTTTCGATGGTCTACGGCAGCAGATGACCATTCCAGAGAGAAATAGCCTTCTCGTGCTCTACTCTGTCATGTCAAAATAGAAGAAAAACTCGAGAACAAAAGAAAAACATTCTTTTTATAGTAGACGTTAACAATAGAACTGCCCTGGAGCATTACAAAAATATATCGGACTTATCACCTGTAATTAAATCTATCCCAATGTCTAAAGGAATTCAACATTAATTAATTTCTTTTGTTAATTTCCCTGTCGACATTCGGATTACAAACTAGATTTAATTAAAAATTACTTTTACTAATTAAAGAAAACCTTAAGTGGACAGCTGTTGTTTTTTTAGATAAACTTATATAACATTAACTAATTAAACTATTGTCCCTCATTTATTTTAAAGAAATATTTGGAATGACTTATTAAATTAAACGAAAATTATTTTACTTTTAACTTGCAATATTTGAATCTATTTACTAAACGAATATTTACTAAATGAATTTTATTTTAAATCAAAATATATTACGACAGTAATATATTTGTAAATAGATTCAAACAAAATAACTTTAACAATTTATAATTTTGATATGTTTTTAAAATGCATATCATAGTGTGTGCACAATCATGACTTATATAACCTACTGTTTAATAAATCAAAATTATGTGAACATATACATAATCTATAACCTTTTATTTATTTGGGAATGACTTATATATATAATATGAGCATTGTACTCGTGGTTTAAAATTAGGCGGGATTTTCGGTATATAAGCGTATTGCAGACACATTACGATAGATTGGGGTTCAAACTAAGGTATGAGGGTAGGAAATAGGTAAGAAAAGGTGAAATGAAGATCTGCAAAGCAGACCTTACTGTTTCAATATATATATATATATCATGGTGAACATATTATTCTCTAGCTTTGGATTATAATATGGATTAATTTAAATGAAATTTTAAGCATAAGCCAGATGTAACGGCAGCATTATTAGTTTGAACTTATACCTAAATATTCAAAATAAGAGACAATCTTATTTTATAATCTTTGTAGTAATAAATAGAAGACAAATAATTGCAAACATTCAATTATCTTTGTGTATTTACATAAAAGTTCAAACTAATAGTGCTGCCTTTACATCTGGCTTAAGTTTAAAATTTACCATTATTCCAAACATTTATCAGAAAAAAACAAACTTTATTAAAATCCAAGGTTGGAGAGTGTTTGACATTTTATTTCTAGATTTTTCAGACAATGAAAGTTGGTGTATACATCATGTTTAACAGCACAAGGAAGTCAATTTGCTTTTATTTATTTATATATACAATGTATCCCAGTGAAAAGGTGATTCTTTCCAATCTGCCTGCTAAACTATCTTTGAATCAAGACTTGTTATATAATAATGCAGGTTAGTTTGTTACCACAATAATTCTGAGATGTTAGCAAGTCTGGGTTACAAATATGACATGAAGTATGACAATATGGTTTGTACCTTTGTTTAAAAAATCCACAATAGAATAATATGTCAATGCTAAATTTTATTTTAAACTGAGAAAATGGTGGCTGATCCATAAGCACTACAGCACCCCCCAGAAAAAAAATTTATTAAATTTGTGGTTGAAAATATCAATAATATACCAATCATTCAATATTTTGCAGAATTATTATTAAATACAACTAATTAAGCTGCTTTAATAAAATAATTATTTCAACTGATATTCTATTCAAAACTGCTACTAGTTTCTGTGTCAGAAATATCATATCCAGTAAATTTCAACAAGTTCTGCCGAGATTTGTTTGTTCTTATCCAATGCTTGAAACTAGCACTATCGAAGCTGCTTGTGATGGCAGTGCCAGTAGTTATTTGAGAATGATATGCTTATCCTGTTTTTTCAAACTGAATACATTTTTATTATCTTTATTTAAGATCAGCAATGAATTATTGTGTTTTCTCATAATTAACACTTCTTATGCCATCAACAGAAAAGATTTATGTGTTCTGTTATCAGAAAATGGAAAATCTAATTTACATACTGTGTCTGATTTAAATATTGGTCTTTGCTACTATATATGCATATTTTTCTATTCGGCACTATGATTCTGACAGCAATCTGCCAAAAGATAGCTCAGTACTTTTATGACTTTCTTATTAGTTTTGTTTTACCATTTCATATTAACTTGAACTGTACAAGTTTGGTAGAATTATATAATTGTATGGAAAATATATATACTATTGAGCATTACATATAAATATTTATTATAGAAAAATATAACAAAATAATAAATGAAATAATATTTTAAATATTTATTGCCAGTAAAGATATTAGTGTTAAATGTATATAAAACATTGTATTTTTGACTTGTCATTACAGGAAAAAATTGAAATAAAAAGTAGACGTTGATGTTCTGTAGATATTATGATTTGTCAAATGGCAGTGAGTAAAAATAAGAGTACATTAGAGCTTTTAATAATGATTAGTATGGAAAAATAAAATAGTTATGTGGTTGAGAAATTAGAAAGACTCTGTTTGCTTTTCTTGCTTACTTTTTGGGAGCGATAGTGTAACAAAGCATCCTTGCTGGAAAATTTCACAGGCCACTACTGGAAACATATGAACTGATATGTTAGTCAAATAAATTGCAAGAATGTTGTCAAATGGTTTGCAAGATTTTGTGTTGGCAGGAAGAGCCTGAAGGTGATTCACAATCAGACGCATCAAAAATAATTGGAAAAGAAAAAAATAAAGGCAAAACACTGTCAATTTTTTTTTATCTGATCACCATGTTTCTATCAGATCCAATGAATAACTCATTAGCAATTTTAAAATCACTGTCCATCATATTTAGATAGAAGACTTACCAAATCGCAAAGTATGCATGCACTCTGTTATTCATTTTGTTGCCATTCATGAAAAAAAGATAACAGAATGAAGCATTGCAGTGCTATGCAAAGCCTTACCACTATGGAGCTGGAATTCTGGTCAAATATAATGGATAATGTGACATACTATTTCTAATAAGGTAACCGAATCTCACCTAATCTAGTATATAACAAATGTATTAGTCTGATTTTTCTTAAGTCAAAAGACAGACTGTTATTTAAAATGGACTAATGCTATTGTCATATACTAGATCAGGTGTTTCAGTTGGCTTCATTAGTTTTAGTTGATGGTGAGTCTAAAGATATCATAACTGAGAACTGTACTTAATTTAATAATGAAAAAATTTGCATATTAATTTCAACATTTACATCATAAAGTTTTTGAATATATTTAATATATATACACCAGGGACAAAGCATTCATGTATTAAATGGAATGAGTGCTTTAATATAAAAAATCACTAAAACTTTTGAAAACTTTAATTAAAATTCAATTTAAATAGTACACTTTCATGTTTTTAGCAACAGTTGAATTGTTTTTATATATGTAGGAAATGGAAAAAAAACTTGACTAACTCATTCTCACTGATTATAAAAAGTTCAAACAATGCTAAGATCTAATTTACAGTTAAAACTTTTAAGAATGTTAAAAGGGTTTGGAAGATAAAAATATATTGATAATATATTCTGATTTACAGATAAGAGAGTTTCCAATTTTTCTAGATGTGTGTAATATATATATATATATATATATATATATATATATATATATATATATATATATATATATATATATATATATATATATATATTTATTGTACCAACCGGGAATTGGTACATAATTTATCTAAAAAAAAAGTTATAAAAATCTCAAGTTTCTTTATTAAACAAAATGTAGTTTGTTTTTGCAAACATAAAATAAATGAAAAGAGGGGAGGGACAGTTTTCCTATAGGAAAAACTAAGAGTTCATAAAAGAAGTTAAAGAGTTTCAGTATAAATTAAAAGTTAAAATATAAATCTCTTTTCATTTGAGTTTATTAGAATAAATTATACATGTGCGTAAAAGTAAGCTTTTTAATAAAATATAAAATAAATGCATGTATATGTGCATGTTAAAATCATATTGAGAAAAACACATGAAAATAAATGTTAAAACGAAAGGTAAAAAATATATATTTAAAAACACAGCAATGGGATACTAATTAAAAGTATAAAAACAACATGTGTGATGGCTACTACTAATTAAACAATCTTCAAAAACATGAGATTATCAAAGGAATTTTGACAACAGATATTGCCGGAGGATATCAAAACAAAAACACTTCACAGGTATAAATAGCCATTTTTTTATTGGACAGTCAGTGAGGACAATCATTTCAGTCTAGTCTAGAGATAACAGTGCAATTTATTATGTATCCAGAAACAGAAATGCAGTGTTAAAACCTTCGGAAAACATACGTCTCTCTCCAGCCAGAGTCAAATAAAATCAGCAAGATCCACCCATGAAATAATGACTTCATAACTGCTTGAAGAATCTCTGTCAATATCTAATTGTCTCCAATAATAATAAAAGTAAATAATAATGAAACTCTTCAAGGAACTGTCTCAGCCAGCTGAAAATATTCTCACTTAAAGCAGTAACCAAAGAAAACGAAGTTCTACTTCCACATTCAAAATCCTAGGTAATAATATTTCATATTTTTATTTCTATAGTAGCCATCACATTAATTCGTAAAACTTCCAGAGACAAGTAATTTGAACTCTATAAGCATGCATAAAGTGAACTATTGATGTGCGTGTTTGTGAATGCTGTATGATTTTATAAACATCAAATATTATTTATGCTTTCTCATAAGATCTATATTATAGTGTGTTAATTTAAAATGTGCGTGTGGTACATTAGATTTATAAAATGTTTAAAATTAGTAAATGATAATTAAAATAAATGGTGTTTAAAACTTAAACTTTATTTGTCGGTCAATTCTTTTTACCAATCTTTTCATCAATTGTTTTATTAATTCTTTTCACCACTAATTAATAATATTTTGTTAATGATTAAAAAAAATAGACTGAGCTTGTTAAGGGAATTGTTTCAAGTGCTGGATTATGAGCCTACTGTCTGAATACATTAGTCTTAGACTAGCTGGTGCCCAGGGTTTACTCTGAAACAAATAAAGTGTTTGGATAGTAGAGGTTTGAATCTAGCAGCCGAGGTAAGCCATGAAATGATTGTAGGTATTGTTTATAGTTAAAGTTATCAATAATATTTCCCACTTTGCTCGAATGTGCCAGTTTGTTCATGTAACATTTATAATTACATAAGATTATAAATGTGTTATAAAGAAGTTTGAAACTGGCCAAAACCTTTGCAGTGTAAGTAATATCTTCTGTGGATCGAACCTGGTACATAAATGGCTATACCCAATTTGGGGCAGGTCCTAAAAAACAATAGTAATTAAATACTTTGTTTCTTGTTTGAAAATTTTTTTTTTATAGAAAAGCGAAATTACGTACTTAAAGTGGTTGAATTTTAAAAAAAAGAATTGACCGAAAACTTTTTTTTCTTTAAATGAAAAGAGATTTTAACATTCACATTAGTTAAAATAAATCATTCTGTTAAATCAAAGACAATTAGATGTTTTGGGTGGAGTCAAGATGTTAAGAACGGGTAGAGAAAAAGGACAAAGGGGGTGGAGTCAGCGTATGTTTCCATTTCATTAAGAAAAATAAATAAACAATAATAATATTTGATTTGTTAATGCAAAAGATAATTTAAAAAAAAAGTAATAGCATAACTATGAATAAAGAAATGGAGATGGAAGAAAACTCAATATATTTTAAAAATTCCCATTTAGTGGAGAAAGAGAAAGAAGAGATATCTGAGATGCCGATGATGATGAAAATGATGATGAATATGATGCAAGAATTTAGGCAAAGTCAGCAAGAACTCAAGACAGAATTGACGAAAGAAATGCATCAAGAAATTAACCAGGTCAAAGAAGAAATGAAGCAAGGTCAGCTAGAACTCAAAGCAGAATTGATGAAAGAAATTAATCAGATCAAAATAGAAATGATTAGAGAAATGAAAGAAATGAGATGTAAAATTACAGGAAAGGTAGAGATAAAACAAGAAAGTATAGAGTTAGATTTAGTCAAAGAAAATAAGGAAGTTGAGGTCATGAAAGAGGTAGAAATTGAATTAGAATCAGATAGTATTGTGACAGATAAAGTAGAAACAAATGTAGATCAAGAAATAGAAGAGAGACATAAGTTCAAGGTAGAAGATAGCGTAGAAATGTTTTTACAAAAAATTAAAAAGGTTAAAGTAAAAGTTTGTGTTCGTTTTAAATGGAGATTTAAAATGAAGAGAAAGAATAAAAAAAAATATTCATGGTTAGGAAAAATAGGAAGGTCTGCAAAGCTTAAAGGTTTTCTGATTTACAAAGTTGAGAATAGAATGGAAAGAGAAAGAGATAAAGTTAATAAATTATAAAAGCGGGATAGATAAGAGAGGAAAGTTAGTTTATATTATAGAGTTAGTAGGTCGAAAGAAAGAACTGCCTGACAAAGTTTAAAAGTTAGTTCAGGGTCAGAATATTAAAGTAAATGGAAATAATAAGGACTGGATATGGACTATGAGTTTAATATAATTATTTTGACATAGGTGAAATGCCTGAATTAGAAATTCACTATTTAAAATGATGGATTGTTTTGTCAAATAATAATAACAGAGGCTTCATAAAATAAAAGATTTTGTTTTTCTCCACGCACATATTAATTAGGAAAATGCTCGTAAATAAACAGTTCAAATAAATAAAAAATCAATAAAGTCAAGTTAAAAAAATAGGTCAAGTTAATGATTTAAAAGTAATGTTTGTAGAATAAATAAATGAACAAAATAATAAAGAAAGGAGTGTAATAAAATAAAAGTTTGTTTTGAATACCATAAGTTAATAAAAGGATGTAAATAAATGGTTTAAAATTTATCAAAATAAATAAAAAATATCTGTATAATAATGAATCGTAATAAAGTAAAAGTTTTTTCTTTGAGTACACGCATGTTAATATAAGAAGATAAACTTATGGTTTAAAAATAATTTCGTAATATAAATAAATATGGAAGCTGATCTCCATGGTAGTTTAGAATAATATTGTGAGATTAGATTAATACAAATGTTAAAGTAATGTTCCTATGAATTTAAAAAAAATGTTGTAAGATTAATAATATAAATGAAAGTCAATCTAAGTTGTATTAAGAATGTATAAGTGTACATGTGTATATACGCGCATATACACTGGTAATATTCGGTAAATACGATACCTCATATTGCGTATCTGAAATGTATTTATACAGATATTCTTTTAAGTTATTTTTGTCACTGCTGCACCTCATGATGCGTGCAAGAAGGGATTTATTTATTATAGATTTGCTTTTAAGCAAATCCAGTAATAACTTGATATTTAGAATATTGGTAAGTGTATAATTGTGCTGCACGTATACACATGTGTAGGAATTTATCTAACAGCAAAAGGGAATGAGGAAGTATAGAAATAAGTTTAGTTAAGGATAAGTTAAAGATGCTGACCAAATAAATTTTAGTACCCGTAATAGACTTATCAGGGATCATTGCTCGTTTTCCAAAGCATAAGATGGAAATGGACAGTTGAAAATTCCTGCCATTCGCAGCAACCTTTTTTTTCAAGTCCGGTAAAAACCTGGCAAATGAAGCTTCAATTTTATATATGTGTAAGTCGGTATAAGTCAGTGAATCTGGGTCTGCTTCATTTCCAAAAGATCCCTGTGCCACAAAATTAGTTTGTCCTGGTGGTTGTTATCCAGGACTCAGAACATTGTAAGCAATGTTGTCAGCATAGAAAGGAGTAAAGCATAATTGAAGATTGCCCACAGTATGTAAAGTGAAAGATATGAAAAACAAACTTAGAAAATTAATAAATATTTAGAATCAAGAATTAAAGTTGTCAGAGATAAATTGGTCAAAAATGACACATTTTACTCTAAAACAGAGGGGAATGCAATGTACTTGGAATTGGTAAATAATAATTTATCTAAAAAAAAAAAAGTTATAAAAATCTCAAGTTTCTTTATTAAAGGAAATGTAGTTTGTTTTCACAAACATAAAATAAATTAAAAGAGGGGGGGGGTTTCCTATAGGAAAAACTAAAAGTTCGTAAAAGAAGTTAAAGAGTTTTATTATAAATTAAAAGTCAAAATATAAATTTCTTTTCATTCAAGTTTATTAGAATAAATTATACATGAGCGTAAATGTAAGCTTGTTAATAAAATATAAAATAAATGCATGTATATGTGCGAGTTAAAATCATATTGAGAAAAACACATGAAAATAAATGTTAAAATGAAAGGTAAAAACATATATGTAAAAACACAGCGATGGGCTACTAATTTAAAGTATAAAAACAACATGTGTGATGGCTACTACTAATTAAACGATCTTCAAAAACATGAGATTATCAAAGGAATTTTGACAACAGATATTGCCGGAGGATATCAAAACAAAAACACTTCACAGGTATAAATAGCCATTTTTTTTATCGGACAGTCAGTGAGGACAAACATTTCAGTCTAGTCTAGAGATAACAGTGCAATTTATAATGTATCCAGAAACTGAAATGCAGTGTTAAAACCTTCAGAAAACATACATCTTTCTCCAGTCTGAGTCAAATAAGATCAGCAAGATCTGCCCATGAAATAATGTCTTTGTAACAGCTTGAAGAATCTCCGTCAATATCTAATTATCTCCAATAATAATAAAAGTAAATAATAATGAAACTCTTCAAGGAACTGTCTCAGCCAGCTGGAAATATTCTCACCTAAAGCAGTAACCAAAGAAAACGAAGTTCTACGTCCACATTCAAAATCCTAGGTAATAATATTTCATATTCTTATTTCTATAGTAGCCATCACATTAATTCGTAAAACTTCCAGAGACAACTAATTTGAACTCTATAAGCATGCATAAAATGAACTATTGTTGTGCCTGTTTGGGAATGCTGTATGATTTTATAAACATCAAATATTATTTATGCTTTCTCATAAGATATATATTACAGTGTGTTAATTTAAAATGTGCGTGTGGTATATTAGATGTATAAAATGTTTAAAATTAGTAAATGATAATTAAAATAAATGGTCTTTAAAACTTAAACTTTATTTGTTGATCAATTCTTTTACCAATCTTTTCATCAATTGTTTTATTAATTCTTTTCACCACTAATTAATAATATTTTATTAATGATTAAAAAAAAATAGACTGAGCTAGTTAAGGGAATTGTTTTGAGCGCTGCATTATGAACCTACTGTCCAAATATGTTAGTCTTAGACTAGCTGGCACCCGGGGTTTACTCCGAAACAAATAAAGTGTTTGGATAGTAGGGGTTTGAATCTAGCAGCCAAGGTGGGTCACGAAATGATCGTGGGTATTGTTGATAGTTAAAGCTATCAATAATATTTCCCACTTTGCTCGAACGTGCCGGTTCGTTCACATAACATTTATAATTACATAAGATTATAAATGTGTTATAAAGAAGTTTGAAACCAGCCAAAAACTTTGCAGTGTAAGTAAGATCTTCTGCGGATCGAACCTGGTACAATCTATATATATTTATATATTAGGT
Organism: Epiperipatus broadwayi; assembly: GCA_028023455.1. NCBI lineage: Eukaryota > Metazoa > Onychophora > Udeonychophora > Euonychophora > Peripatidae > Epiperipatus > Epiperipatus broadwayi. Next base: position 668,192 of record JAQFVV010012525.1, read on the forward strand.
GCTATTACATAAAAATTGTTGTGGCAAGTGAAATATAAACATGACAAAAAAGAGGAGTGTACTCCCATTCCTAAAAAAGGCACGTTTCATCACTGATTTACACATATTATTTTTACTTTAAAAATACCATGTATGATTTAGCAGAGTATTATAGTAGTAAGTATAAAAGCCAATGATTATTTATTTAATTCTCAGTTGAGCAGTTATTGAGTATATTATTACCTTACACTGTAGGTAGAAAATTCACCATTAGGTGTTATCAGTGTAAGCATATTAATTAATTGTTAAAATGAAGATTTTCACAGATTACAGATATAAATAACACTCCCAGTTTATCAATGCATGATTCATAGTATTATTATGTGAGTCACATTTTTATCAACTAGGTAATGAATGCTATATATATATATATATATATATATATATATATATATATATATATATTCGATGCCTGTATTTTTAAAGTAATATACGTAATTATATAACTAAATATTTGTAAATACAGTAACTAAATAATTAAAATAATTAAAAACTAAATAATTAAATGATTATGAAGACAAAGTAATTACTCAAATGAAGAATCTTAACTTTATGAAAGTTGATAAAGTAAATATAGAAAATTTACGTATTCAATTTATTAATAACATTTTAAAAAAAGCCAAAAATAAAGCGATTGATAATAGTACTTATTATAAAATTTACCCTTCTGCTGCAATATGTCCCACAATTTTTTCAAATATAAAACTGCATAAAGAAAATGAACCATTGCATTTAGTGGTTGATTTGGGGGGGAGCGTTTTATTACGAAACTTGTTGTTTAATTGAGAAAATGCTATAAGAAATTCTTGGTTTTGGTAAATATACAATATGTTCTTCATTTGATTTTGTTAATAAAATCTGTAACATTAAGATTGATGTTAATGACGTTACATGTACTTTAGATGTTAGTGAAATGTATGGATCAAGTTATCGATTGGCATCTATCGAAATTATTTCTAACGCATTAAGGTTACAAAATGTTAACGTAAAATAATAAAATTTATAACGGAAACATTAAATTTTATTGATAAAAATATTTATGCAGTTTTTAATAAAGATTTTTATAAAATGTGTAACAGATGGCCCATGGGTTTATCTACTGTTGCTCAAATATGCAATTTTATAATTTCTACATATGAAGAAAATATGAAAAAGAAATATTATCAAAAAAATATTACTGTATATTATCGATATGTTGATGATGTTTTTATATGTGGTAAACCAAATACAATTAATGAGTTGTTTAAAAAATTGAATGGTTTAAAAGGCCTAAAATGGGTAAAAGCAGATGAAGATTTAATGTGCATTCAGTTTTTTGATCTTAAAATAACTAGAAATCAATGCATGCTGGATTACTGTATCACCATTAAACCAATAGTAAAAAGAGGTTATATTCCATATAAATCAAAAGTGCCAATGTCACACAAAATGGTAGGTTTGAAGTCTTTCTTATTTAGAAATAATAGACTTTGCAAATATTCATCAGATAAAGGCAAAAATATTGAAATATATTCCAATGAATTGTTAAATGTTGGCTACAATTATAATCATATATATAGTGTTATTAGAGATTTTAATACAAAATATAAAAATAAATTTTTTAATAATATTGATTCTCCTACTAATAAAAAAATATGGATATCAATCCATATATTTCAAATAATCAAGTAAATTTTATAAGGAAAATTTATAAAGGAATATGTGATATTGCATTTTACACACCTCCTACATTAAACAAATTAATAGATAACTCCAAAGATAAAACCTCATTTATAAATAAAAATTGTGTCATTTATAAATGGATATGTAGATGTAGCAGTGGATATATAGGTGAATCTAGATGTACGGTGGAAAAAAGAACTAAAGAACACTTGCTATTATTAAAACGAGTTCAGAAATCGAAACAAAATTGCATAGTGGATACTAATATTTCAGTAGTGTAAAAATATTGCAAATTGAAAAATAAAGGAAGCTATGCTAATATATAAATATAAACATGACTTAATTAACAGGCAAGCAGCAAACGTTAAGATCACAGAATTGTGGGAAAGTTAGCATTTCAAAGCTTTAGTTGACACAGATTACTGAGATAATCGAAAGCTCTCCTAAGTGGATAAAATTTTTTAATTATTTAGTTACTGTATTTACAAATATTTAGTTATATATATATATAAATGTTGTAGAGGTACTGCACTTGTTGACATACTTTTTTAAACCAAACAATGAATTATTTTCATTTTGATTAGCATTTTTATTATTAACAGAAGAACAATTGACCTTTATGAATATATTTTAAAAGTCTTTTTGGAAAGTTATGTTTTTGTCTCACTGATTCAGTATTTACTAAAGATTTTTAAATGAAGCAGCCATATTGGATGTTGAGTTTAAAAAAGAAATAGAAATTATTCAATTCCCTACAGCATCATTTTTATTATTGATTTTATAAATTTCATAAAGAGACTCAAAAACTCATATCTTTTATATGGAAAAATCGATTATTAAAATCTTGATTAAGTTAATTTTTGTTGGTACCGTTTTTTAATTGCATTTTTCAAAATTGAACTTATAGTAAAATATATTTTTGCCATTGGAAGATTTTATGAATCAAAATATTTGTTATATATATATACACACACACACGTTAAATCTAAACCTATATTTTTGCTACTTTAAAATGTATAGGATTTGTTAATCAGTATCTCGTAAAACCATCTCCTATTTTGATGATTCGAAGTTTAAGTCTAAGTCAAGTGAAGTCTGGAATTTTTTTCAGGTTACAGGATAAACCATTATAACTAGCCAGCCAATATTGATCAATATATGAATTATCGCCAGCATTTTTAAACATTATCAATTCACTTCTGGTTCAAGATCTCTACTTAGTTTCTTTGCACTATAACTTATCCACATCAGTCAAAGAGATTATATTCATCTCACATGTGACCCTTTTCTAGATATTTTACAAACTCTTGAAATCCAGTTTGAAACTTAACTATAGTCATTTCTTGTAGCAATACAACCCAGTCCAGTACCACTTTAGCCTTTCAGTTATATCATTGATATCTCTTTGATTTCTCATATATGTATTTTGCTTTTATTTCTCTTTGTCATTTCCAACATGTCATTTCATACTTCACACTGTGTTGGGACTAAACTTTTTTTGCACTTTTGTTAGATGTCCAAGTCTCAGATCCATATATGAGAATTAGTAGACTATATCTATTAAATATCTTTTAATATTACTTTTTCCCCCCTGCTATAAGCAGTATCCAAGTTTAACTCAGAGATTAATTTAATCTGTTATACTAATCTACATATGGATCTGACTAAGGGATTTGCAGTTATTAACATCTATTTTATGATTATCCATCGAAAAATCATTGAACATTATATTAATCATTTAACATTTAGTCCTACTTTCTTGGATATCTGATAGCAGTTGTAGTATTACTTGCAAAATGAAAAATTACAGAGGCAAAACCCTCTATATAGTAGGACCACTCAGTCTACACCAGAGTAATCAATGGATTCAGGAAGAGTTGTGTATAAAATCCTTATCTAGTGCCTACTCATCCAATATCCCCAGACTAGTTTCTAGCTTGTGGATCTGAGAGCACTGCAACTAGATCATGTGGTGTTTGATGATTTTTAAACTGAAAAATTCAGAGGACTTAAAAACAATCTCTAGTTTTTTATTCCCTAAGCTTTCCATTTTAACTTACAAAAGGTTTTGAGATATTGAATTATCCTGCTGCCATTTTTATCAATGATAATAAATGTTTATCTCGCTATTATTACCTAAATAGTAAAAATAAAAGATTAGTTGAAGTTGATTAAATAAATATGGATAAGACAAATCCAAGACCAAAAGTACTCTTGCAGTCCTTTACCATTTCTTGCAAAGGTAGTGTATCCCTATAGGCTTTGATTCTTTGGTTACGTGAACTTTTCTAAAATACAAGGGTATATTAGGGTATTCCTTTATATAATTTTTAGTTTTTTTCTTTTATCTAAGCATATTTTTGTTTTGTTTTGAGATTTAATAAAAAATAAATAATCAAATAAGTTTATTTCGAGAGTTTAAATGAAATTTTAGTGTCGGAAGTAGCAGAAATAGAACGGATCCGAAAAGCTCACATTTTATAACCTGACTCTCTACCACTACACTAAAACAAAATGGCTATTGAAATTTTCATTTTTTATGTAAAATAATTATCCTAGAAATGAAGTTGGTATAGTTTAAGTAAATTTTTTTTTAATATAAAATATTTTTTTTGTCAATAACTTTGGTTCCTTGAAAATTAATTACACTGACTTCTACTATAACTAAAATGGTGAGATAAGCAAAAGTAGGGGTTCTGTAGAGAGGTGTTTACTGTTAATTAAAATTAAATGCTTTGATTTCTCATTGAGGACTTAAAAGTATGAAGCAGGGCAAATTTTTAATGTCCATTTCAGACATTATATCTCTGCTACTATTGTTGCTATGTGAATATTCATACGGCAAATAAACATTATAGTTTCTTGTGTTTTTCTGAAGGTTTGTGATGATGGTGTTCTAGCTGTATTTTTATATTGGACTATTTCCATCATCTGATATGTGTGTTGAATGTATAGGTGTTTGAGTGGTTTTTGGTTTTTACTGTTTACAATCATGGCAACAGAAATTAGGGCCTTTATTCCCAGAAAGTTGTAAAGTTGTTAGCCAAGGCAGGCAGTTTGTGACCTAAGGCTGAGAATGTTAAGCATGCTTTGGGATGCCATTTGATGATGATGTTTACTCATCTAGCAGTAACTACAAATCACTTTGAACAGAAGGAGATGATATAAATTGGAATAAAAACTGTCTGCTATTAAATGAATTATTGCTGGATTTTGTGAAATCGGAAGAAACAATTTTTGGGAAAGTGAACACAAACTTAATTACATAGAATCAGTATGAAATGCATAAGTGGAATTCAATATAAGTAAAAAGTGGAAGGACAACATTGTAAAAGTTGATGATATATAAGACAGAATGGCAAGTATTAGTTATTCAAATTAATTGAAAAGATCAAATTCAGGTAATTCAGCTTTGATGAAAAGTAAAGAATTTTTATATGAATATACAGAAAGCTTTTGATCAGGCCAAATAATGTTTTAAAATTGCCACAGAAGTTTCTACTGCTATAATTAGTAAACAATTAAATGATGAAAGTGCTGTAAGCAAAACTGATTATGGTGATTGAAATGAAATAAGACAAAGACTTGTAGCCTTCACAAAATAGCTATATTTATAAATTCTTTCTTTGGGAGAAAAATGCCACCCTGAACTACTAAACAAATACATTAAAACATTTTTTTTTCTAAATGCTTAGACATATATCCTTTAAATGTCAAGTTATTTCAATCATAAACACTTCAGCCAAGGTTATTTCTTTGTTTAATTTAATTCATTATGTTTCCAATCTGACCAAGACATTTAATAGTTATCTTCTTCTAATTGATGATTACTGAAAAAATCCCTTGAATATCATTTGAGTCTTTTTGGCATTTGACTTTAGTCCCCCTTTCTTACTTTCATCTGATATCTCTTGCATCATTTTCTGGAACTCTGAAGCATTATTTGCAAAAACAACCACCTTTCAAATCTAAATGACTTAAAATCTTCATTTATTTTTATTCCCTTCCTAATTTAATTCACAAGTACTTTTTGTAGACCTGCTCTAAACAGTTTTGAAAATATGAAAACACCTTATCGTATATTCCTTAGCAATGGTAGTCTTCTTAATATCATCATGAAGTATAATTACTACTGGTGAATTTTGATAAATATTCTCTAGATAATAAACCGACATTGTATCTTGATTAACCCAAATTTCTAATCATTATGGGAATGTTTATGAAATCAAATGCATTTTTTATAATCTACAAATCCAAAGCATAATAGCAACTCATATTTATTGGTTCTTTCTATAATCTCTCTAAAATATTTTGACATTAGCGACTGTGATAAAATCATTTTTATAGCCAGCTCACGCTTTTGGTTCATTAAAATCAAAAGGTCACTAGAGATTGATTGTAATTACCTTTAAAGATCTTGTAATATTTGAATATAAGTATAATTTATATACTTGGTATTGAAATATAATTACAGGGATTTGAATCCATGCTTTCACACTCCCTTCAGCTATCTACTTTGAGGTGGAGTAGATTGAAGCCTGTCCAGTAAAGTTTAAAGATTTGCTATCTTAATATAAATTGAGCACTCATTACACATATGTGTGGGAGATGGTGATCTGGACCAACAGATGAATCATGATTCAGCATGAAATATGTATATTGGAGATCATTTATTATTTTCACATATATGTGGTTAAGTGTATCAGTTGGATGAGATAGAGTGGATAGATAGAGGGAGCTTGAAAGTTTGTGACCTTTTTTAAATACTACTATTTGAATTCTTATTAGTATCGTAAGCAGCTTTATCATTTAGACATTTAGTATATAGCTTTGCAATTCAACTACAAATAATTTCTTTCATCTCTGAGCTAATGTAATACACGACTGTTAATGAAAACGTCCACAGAAAAGGTAGTTTTTGAAAAAAAAATTCAGTTTAGAATGCTTTCAATATAACACACACACACACACACATATATATATATATATTAAATTATGGCTTATTAATATGATATACATGTCATATTGACAGCATGCTAGGCAGTAATAAAGTTGAACATTAAAAAAAAACTAAAATTTTTTTCATTAACAGTCTTGTAATATTTACTAAGGCTGTAAACCTCAAGAATATGTGCGTGAAAATGCGAAGGTAGGGACATCTACAGGTCTTATAACCACAAGCTTACTCTTTGGAAGAAAAGACCAATGAGTAAGCTTATGGTTAATATCTGTACAGGTCCCTACCTTTGCATTTTCATGCGCATATTCTTGAGGTTTACAGCCTTAGTAAATATTACTTACGTAATCAATGTGCGTTTAAATAAATTTATAATTACAACAGACTTGTATTATATAGCTTTCCCAAAAAATTTTCTATTTCTTCATTTGCTTTCTTAAAAAATATCAACAATAATAGCATTATTTTCTAGAGCTTTTATTTTTTTACTTTTGCCAGCATACATATGACATGCAATCTCTATACAAATTTTAAAGTGGCTATAATTTACTACTTCATTTCCGTTGGTTATAGGTTTAGGTTTGTGACTGGATAACTTAGTTCTCAAATTGTGATTCACTAACATTTTATCCACACCTTTGCCATGAACAGTGAATGGAGTTGCATGCTGTACTAACAGCATTCTATCTATGCACACACCCCAATCATTTGATGTCTTTTTCTAGAAATTTTTTTAACCTCTTGTATCAAATATTTAGCTTGCCCATTACTTTCTGGGTGGAATGGTGGTATCAAGAATTGGCTAAACATAAAAGCTGTTCCATTATTTGGTAACAATCATCAAAGGAAGACCATAAACTGCAAATATTTTTCTCAAAGAGTCAATCATAATTGAGATTTTGAACTTGGTTGTAATAACTATTTCTAACCATTTATAGTACACATCAATAATGATGAGAAATTTTTTGTTTTTCCAGGGTCAGTATAGTCTAAATGGGCTCATTCTCAGGTTCAGTTACTTGTAGCCAAAGATTGTTCTCGATTTAGCTGATATAGTTTGATTTATTTTGCATTGCAAACATTATTGTACCTGAAATTCTATATCAAAATTTATAATAGTCACCAGACATAAGACCAGCATTTTTTACCATAAGGCAATAACTTTAAGATCTACTTGTGGTCTTTGGGAAGTTCAATGATTTGATTGCCTCATAAGATACATTTAATCTCATACCTTCTTATCCAAAAGCTTTACGTAAATAAGCATTTATTTTATATAGCGCATGTTTATAAATTGTAATACATTAAAGATCAGCCTTTCAAGCTACTGTGCATACACTTTTTACGAGTGTTAATAATAAATGAATACTTTCACTCCCAACATAAGATATAGTATTTAAGAAAGAATAAAATGAATCCACTTATTCTTTTCTACCCAAATGCTTATATATGGGCAAATATTAAGTACTGGAAGTGAAAGCATGAGGATAGACCACTCACTTTAAATTACTGTTTACGATGTCTGAATGAATGACGTTGACAAAATTATGTGCTATATAAAATAAATGCTATATAAAATAAATGCTTATTTGCATATGTTTAAGTTTCATTTGAGAATGATGTTTAATAAATTCAGATGTCATTCACTCAGACATCGTAAACAGTAATTTAAAGTGAGTGGTCTATCCTCACACTTTCACTTCCAGTACTTAAGATTTGCCCATATATAAGCATTTGGGTTGGAAAGAATAAGTGGATTCATTTTATTCTTTCTTAAATACTACATCTCATGTTGGGAGAGAAAGTATTCATTTATTATTAACACTCGTAAAAAGCGTATGCACAGTAGCTTGAAAGGCTGATCTTTAATGTATTCCAAAAGCTTTATGCAATTATTGCAGGGTTAACTGACCACTTTGTGCATATCCCCTGAAGCTGATATATTCAATTGCTTTGCATCCAGTGAGCTATAACTTAACTGTTTATTTGGTTACTATTTTCTAAATTGAACATATTTATTAAAGATTTCTCCTTACATTTAGCTTGTGTTTTTTTTTAATCTGGTAATCTACTAAGTGCATCAACATGTGAGATTTTATACCTTTATATAACATAGTTTAAAGCCATATGTGGTCATCAAGTTGAATCTCTTTAGTAAGCAAGATGAGACGGATTAGCCATCTTTTGGAATAAAATATGGTTAATAAAGGTTTATGATCAATTGTTAAAATGAATAATCATCTGTATATAAATTGGTGGATTTTTTAACATTTTTCATCAAGGCTAAGGCTTCTCTATGTATTTGAAAGTAATTTTTTCAGCCCAGTCAATGTGCAAAAAATGAAGATAATATGAGATTCCAATTTCTGTTTGGTAAGCTAACACTTCTCCAATGTTGACTGGTAATGGTTTACGTTAGGATTACTTCCAAGTTTGTATCATAATGGGTTAGTCTATTTACATTAGTTATTAATCTTTTTAGCTTAGCAAAGCTTGAATTTTTTGAGTAGCCCATGCTAAACAGTTGATATAGTGGTTCAGCAGCTTTCATTTTATGCTGAATGCATTTATAATTGATAAATCCAACAAAATCCCTGAAGATCCCTTTTGTTAATGGTGTTGATGCATGGAATAGCCATTCTTTGTTCTTAGTAGAAAAAATATTACATGATCACCATTTCTTATACTTGCTTATAACTGTTATTAACACAGGCAAAATTCTCCATATGTATTGCCACTCAGTGCAAGCCAGAGTAATCAATGGATGCCAGAAGGGTTATGCATAAAACTCCCATCTAGTGCCTACTCCTCCAATATAAAAGCCAATGAGCATGGATTGAAAATATTATAGTGTTTTCCATTTAAGACTCATAGTTTTGTAGTTAAGTAGAAATAAAAGGTGGCTGGAGGGTTGCATTAGATCCTAAGATCTAGGTGCAGTGCTCTCAGATCCAAGGCTCCTCACTGACGAAGGCCACAAGCCAGAAACTAGTATTGGGGATATTGGATGAGTAGGCACTAGATGAGGATTTTATGCACAAGACTTCTGACATCCATTGATTACTCTGTCTTGCACTGAATAGCAATACATGGAGAGTTTTGCCTGTTTTAGAAAAAATATCTTATGCTGTGATTTTAAATCCAAAAAATTTCTATTTCCTCAATATAAAACACACATTTAATAAGATTTTAATTTCCATATCAATGTATTTAGAAGCTTTCTACTGAACTTTAAGAATGGCTTCTGGGAGTCAGTTGCTACAGTCCTCATTCAAATATGGATGAAGCCACTGAAATATCAAATGACAGTTGATTAACTTTACAAAGTCCCATATCGTGTTATAATAGCTAAGGTACTCTGGAGGCTTCATTGTCAACTGGTAATTGAAGATAAGCATGTCCAAAGTCTATTCTAGAAAATACCACTAGGTAAAGTAGAAAGTATCTGCATTACAGACAGAGAGGTTAATTATCAAAAGATAAGGCTTTATCTAACGTACAGGACCACCTCCACTTTTTTGTATATTTCATAATGGATACTATTGGAGTAGCTTATTCTGAATAAAATATAAGTTTGATCAATATTTTGGATTGCAGGCTATCCAACTTCTTAGAAACTTCAGATATTAAAGCAAAAGGGATTGACCACAAGGAGCAGCTGATCAAATTATCATGAGTAAATATTTCTTGATAATGATCCAAATCAAGCACAAAAACTTGTTTTTCAAAATCTAATATCTTATAGCTTAGTTGATTTACTTTGATCAGTGAGTAGCCCATTTGTTTGAACTAGTTTTAGCCCATTAAGTTACTAAACTCCCCTTAGAAAAAAGTAATTTTATATGATCCTGAGCCTTTCCCAGGAGTATAATTCACTTGCACTGATAGTCATAGATTAATTGTAGGACAGCTTTAGATTGGCAATTTGATTTCTGGTCATTCTTTCCAAGGAGACTGCAGAACCATAGTGGAATACCATTAATGATAGTTTTTTGAAAAACTGGTATTTCACTTTTCAAGTGCATTTAGATTTAATTTGTTGTAACTTGATTGACAGTTTTGTCGAATAGATAAACCATTATCAACATTTTGTCTTCTTTTTGTAAGACAGGCAGCTTCAAAATGCCCAATACATTGACAAAAATGACAGCTAGCATTAATATATGGACCCTGACTGACTAAATGATTTTTTTTGTAATGGTAGCAATTTAGTATCTTTTAAATTTGCTTTGAGTTTTGTTTATCTGAAATAATTATTGTGCTGCCCAGTGACCATTGACACTGTTTTATTGTATCCTTTTTTCCCATTCGTGCATTCAGAAAAGCTGCAGATCAATTAAGCATTTCTTCTCTTAAAGTTGCTCGGGATACTGCAGTATCAAATATATTATTGGGGTCCATCAATAATCTGACTCTATGTGTGATCTTTCATATCATATCTAAACTGATCTCTCAGTGCCTCCTCAAAGAATGTTTCAAGACCACAGATTAATGCTATCCTTTCCAATTCAGATGTAGAGTTAATTGCCTTTTCAACAACTTTCTGATTACATAGGCTGCATTTATAATCTTTGCATTATTACCAGGGGTTTTAATGTGAAATATGAATTTATATTCTATGGTTTTATCAAACATTAATTTAGGCATGTACAGTGGTACTACCTGTAACGTGAGATCTTGGTAAGCAGCTGATCCTCAGAACCTCATGAAAATGACCAACCTTAGGTCTGCCTTCATTTCATTGGTATTCATATAAAAATTCAGTATGTCCAAATACACTAGCCAGGACCCCAAGCAAGTTGAGTCAAATTCTTCGAGATCCGTTTTGCAATAATTAAAAAAATAGCTGCAATACCCCATACTGATTAGTATTTACTATTTCATTTCACTAGTGTTTGGATGCTTATTGTAAACTATGTGAATCTGGAAGTAATCCATCTTCATTGCCAGTTATTCATTACGTGTAGTGAAAGTAAGCCTGAATTAATTTTTATGTATTCTATTATATAAAACTATGCATACAAAAATGAAGGATAATTTATGACAATTACAGAATTTCTTCACAACATATAGATCAGTCCAAAAGATGCAACAAAATCAATGCTTTCTTCTAAGTTGACTCTTGTGCCTCTAGTCAGTTGTCTCAGCTGGTCAACGCAAGAACTCAGAGACAGTCTGCTGCTTTCTAAAAAACAAAGTGATCAGCTCACAAAGATGAATATGCTATTTTATCTTCTATTTCCATTGGTTTTTTTGTTGCCTTGACAACAGAATAAAATTGTTGATTGTTATTGATATTGGGATTGTCTAAATGTTGATTAATTTTAATATTATATATTATCCAGTGACTGTCATTTCCTGTTTGATAACTCTAAATGATGTGTTCATTTTGTTAAAGAGTGAATAGGAAAACTCACAATAATTGCACTGTAAATAAAGGGGAAATTTTTATGAAGTAGGCAAAACAGGGTTCACATTCATAGAATTGTCAGGGGACAACTTTAGCATAATGACATCAAATATATAAATATACTATCAAAGAAACAAAAAATATTGTAAGTAACATGATCATAATTTCCTATGCACACACAAGCTGTTAATACAGAGGCAAAACTTTTCCATAAATTGCCATCCCGTGCAAAAAATTTATTGATTATTCTAGCTTGCACTGGGAGGCGCTATTATATGAAGAGTTTTGCTTCTGTTTTAAATGTTGTTGGTATATAATGGTGCTACAGACATGCTCGTAATTAGTTTTAGTCTGTGAGAATTGTAAATAACCAAATGGATTTATTACTCTAAAGGTAATAAGAAGTTTAACGCTTTATTACTCTAGAGGTTAAAAGAAGTACAAGTTCCGGAAGTACCGGAATCGATCCGAGTATCTTGCCCTCCGGAATTTGATCGTCTATCATCCGGAATTTGATCGTCTATCATTGCATTAAACCGATAAAGTTAATTTATCCGCTTAATAATTAGATTTTATATGGTCTAATCAAAACAATAATTTATTTTTTAATAATAAAGCAAAAATAATTTTTATTTTTAATAAAAAACAATAACAATCTAACCACGTAACGTTAAATTGATTACTCAGCAGCTAATTTTTTTATATTTGCAATATACATATTTCTTAGATTCCTGATTATTATTTTTTTTTCTATTTAAAAATCACTGATACCCATTAATATTTTTAAGGCACAAAGAATCGGATGCAAAGTTTCTAGTATTGATTAACTTTTAAAATGTACTTTCACTAAAAATGTGAATTGATTTTGTCAAGATTATTTCCTGTTTTTTCAAAAAAAATCTTTCAATATTACATTTAATATTTATATAAAACAGACTAAGTAACCCTTTACAGGGCAAAAGTTTTACATTGTCTTTATAGAGAAACAATAAAGGAGAAAACTTCCTATTTCATCATCATTGTAAAACATTATCAATCTACTGCAGGAAGAAGGTTTCCCCAAATCAATCTTTCTCCGATCTCTAGCATCTCTTCTCCATATCCCTGCACACTTTATTATTTCATCCATCCATCTCATATATGGTCTCTTTCTAGTTCTTTTATAATCTCTTGGAATTCAGTTTATGATTTCAATTTTCTATCTATTGTCCTCTCTTTTAGCAATATGTCCAGCCTAAGTCCACTTCGGTCTTTTAATTCGTTCAACGATGCCAGTAATACCTGTTTGTTCTCTTACCTATATATTGCATTTTCAATTTCTTCTTGTTACTCCTAACATGCATCTCTCTATAATTTTTTTGAGTTGTCCGAAGTCCTGTATTTCTCTATCTGTTAAGGGTCCAAGTCTCAATTCCATAAGTAAGAAATCGTAAAATACATTTATTAAAAATCTTCTTTAATTGATGAGTTTTGCTATGAGCTATTAGTGGCTTAGAAACTGAAAATATTTTCCAGTCCTCCTGCATTAGGAACCTTAGATTATGGATAAGAATATGCCAACAACAGTGTTTGAAACCTTATATGTAAATGTTTAATTGAAGACTTTCATAGACTACCAACATAAATAACATTATCTGGGTTATATATATATATACGCACACAACAAATTACACCACCATAATCTTTATATTTAAATAAATGAATAAAATATTAACAATATGTTGGCAAGACAATACTGCAATTAAAGAATAAATTAGTAGTCGTACTGTGGAGATGCAGTTTACATGCAATAGTCAAATGTTAATACATTATTAACATAAATATAGTAATAGAAATACAAGGTGATAGCCAGTGGCATAACTAGAAAGATTTGGCTTGAAGGCAAAAGTTTATGAGATATAGTTAATAATTGCTTTCATGTGAATATATTTTAATTGCATTGCTATATATTTTCAAGTCCATGGGTCCTGGACTGTGCGAGCCTGCAGGCATTGCCGCCCTTTGCGACTCGATGCCAATGGTAATAGCTATAAGTATGTTTACATTATTGATTTATTAATCATGTAAAAGAAATACTTCATTTGTGTGTACCTTTATGTTGGAAAACTAATTATATAGTGGAATAATATATGAGGTTTATTTCCACCAGCTTTACCTTTTATAGAACATCAAAACAAAATGTTGGCTGAAAACTTAAGGGTACTCATTTCTACACACACTATATTCAGCTTAAGTTCAGTGCCGAAGTGTGAAATCACAGTGTTGCAATAAGTAATCAAAAGACTGGAGTAATGGGCAAAGAATACCAAGAGTTACCAAAAATAATGAATTTAATTAATCGAATATTTAATATTCAAGTTGGTTGATTTTATAGTGGTAAAACAAAACAAAAAAAAAAACTTTAAAAAATACATAATTATTATCGAACCTGTGTTGCAATTACTTGTATGTTTCCAGTTATGAATCTTGAAAATATAAGCTTAACATTAAAGCTCATGTATTCTAAATGACATTTTAGGGATTACAAATATTACTGTCGTACACACATCCCATATATATATAAACACATTTTCTAAAGAATGACACGTAACTTTGTAAAGTTTTAATCAAATATAAATTATTATTTGTGAATATAATTTAAAATCGTGGAAAAAGCGAATGCCGTTTCTGTTTTTTTTTTTTACCTTTTTTCACTACGATGTTTAAATATAGTGAAGATTATGCATAGACAACTTAGTATTATATGTAATTATTAAACTTAGAATTCCACGCATTGCGAAAAGTTTAAACAAAGTAGGGAGAGGATGTATGTTAGAGGTAACAAGAAATTGAAAATTTAAATACATGAGTAATAACTGAAATGCAGGCTTATTATACACCCGTATCAATATATATATATATATATATAGGGTATATGAGCACAGACTTTCACACAGCCAACCACTCTCCATTCTATCTCATAACATTGAAATACTTGAACACATATATGTCGAAAAGTCTGTGCTCACATGAGTAAGAAAAGAAACAGTTATTAAGATTTTTTATTAGTCATTCATTAGACTAGAGATTATCCACTTAATAAATAATATATGTTTTTTTCCACTAAATCCAATCACAAAATATATACACTCTCCTTTTTTCTTTCCAAAAACTTTATTTTTTCCATCATCATATATAAACTAATAATCAGCTTTTTTTAAGGTAATGTACATGCGCTTTGTGGATCTTAACAATAAATGAATACTTTCATTTTTCAATACAAGATAAAGTCTTTGTGAAAGATTAGAATGAATCCACCTATTCTTTCAACCCAAACGTTTAAGTATGGGCAAATCTTAAGTACTGGAAATGAGATTTGCCCATACTTAAACGTTTGGAGTGAAAGAATAGGTGGATTCATTCTATTCTTTCATAAAGACTTTATCTTGTATTGGAAAATGAGAGTATTCATTTATTGTTAAGATCCACAAAGCACATGTGCATTAGCTTAAAAAAAAGCTGATTATTAGTTTATTATAATTCAAAAACATCACGCTATATAAAATAAACATCATCATATATATACATTTACTTATTTCCCAATAATAATAAGTAAAATATAGTGTTGGTGGCCTAGTGGTTAGCATAGATGCCTTCCAAGCAGCTGGTCCGGGTTCGCTTCCCGGTCAACACTTTGACATAAAAAAATTATTTTTAATAAATAATATTTCTGTAGTGTAATTTTCATTACCTAACTCTCACGCAAGTATCATTAAGTGGATAATTTCTAGTCTAATGAATGACTAATAAAAATTATTAATATACTTCCAGTAAGTGATTTATGTCAAAGTTGTGAGAACAAGAAAGTTCGACATTTATCAGTTAAACTGCAATAACTGGCTAGCTATATATACTGATCAATCATAAAGATATGTGTAAGAGATTAGGCCTGGTCCAATTGATGAGTGCTGGTTCAGCACGAAATGCATCTTGGGATAATACACTTTCCTTGGTTACATGTTTAGGATTACACCACTCCACAAGGTGTTAAAAACAGAAACCAGTCCTTAGAAATTAGTCCATACCTTGCATGAGAGTGGTGTAGTGAAAATTACACTGCAGAAATATATCATTCATTAAGAAACAGTTACAATTGATATTATGAAGCAGAGCAAAATATATTGCTAAAAGAGATAATAGGTGGACAGCTAAAGTTATAAAATCACAGTAAACAAGTAAAAGACCTAGAAGAAGACCACCTGTAAGATGGATAGGTGAAATAAGAAAGTTATCTAGCATGATGTTGAGGAGAGAGAATAAAGATCAGAAAAAGTGGAACAAAAACGATTGAAAATGATGACGTGGATTAAAACTGATGGATTAATAAGGTATGAAAATGATGATTATAAGAGTGCTTGATTATTTGGAAAAGTAGATTAAACTAAGATATCGATAAGTTTTCCTCATTATCTAAGATTAAAAGAAACAATTTTCAATTTAATACCTGTATCAACATATGTAATATATATGGTATATTATGAGCACAGACTTTCACTTGACCCACAACTCTCCACTCTATCTCATACCATTGATACACTTGAACACATATATGTTGAAAAGATAAATAATCACCAACGTACGTATTTCATGCTAAACCAGCACTCATCAGTTGGCCCAGATTATCATCTCCACACATATTTGCATTAAGTGCTCAGATATATATATTAAGATAGCCAATCTTCATACTTTAATGGACAGGTTTAATAAAACAATGATTAATGTTCATTTGGAATTGCCAGTACGAATGAAAAAAATGGCTAAATTACTTGTATGTTAAATTTATAAAATATATTATAATAGTGCCCAGAATGGTTTGATAAGAGTTGAAAGAGTTGTACTTGGAGATCAAGATTCATAGAGCATGATTCAAATCTGTCACTTCTGATGCTCCCAGGCAAAATATATTTAATTTATTTCTTTGATGTAATGATAGAGAACCAGATTCTAGAGCTAAAGATGCATAAATCATGTGCCAGCTGCTGAAACACTTTATTCGCAAGCTAATAGCCTTTTATTCCAATTTCACTACTTTTATGCCATCTAAAGTAAGCTTTAGTAATCAATAGATACCAGATGGTAGTCAATAATAAATCCAATGCTGTTCCATTCAAATATTCCCAGACTAGTTTTTAGCGTATAGATTTAATCAGTGTAGAGCTGAACATTGCACTTGCATTTTCTTCTAGCAGCCATGTTTTTCTTTTTGTTGTATTATTAAGTTACCAGTTCAAACCTAAAAATCTATTAAAGTTTTCAATTTAATCCAAATGACTTGTACAGTCATATACATTCAAACTCAGTTCAGTTTTGGTATATTATGATGGTCTTAGTTTTTAAATAGCTTTAGGCACTTTTATCCTTTACCCAACATTGGTATAAAATCATCAAGATATCACATGATCAAATAATATCACATGATCAAGTCACTCATTGCTAGTTATTAGCAAAATTTTCTATTCACATTATGGTTATGTCATTTAACATAAGTTTTAATAATCGCTAGATGGTAGTAATATTGCTGCTGCTACATTCGAATATCGCCAGAATAGTTTGTTGCTTGTGGCTTTCAGTAATAAGAAGCTTTTGGGTATTTGCACAGCACACTTGGTCTTTTTTTATATAATGCACTGTTCTTCCAGACACATCGTTTTATTATACTGTCAAGCTGCCATTCAAATTGTAAGTAAGTCATGTGATTTTATGAACTCCTAAGCAATAAACCATTTAATGTATTTCTCTGACTTTGAAGATCAGTGTCTATGAATTGCAGTCAAACCCTGTTACTTCCAAGTAATAAACTGACTATTTACTTTACTGGACTTGCTAAAAAAAGAATAAATTTTGCATGTATAGGAAGTGACTGTTTGCTTGTTGGGTTACGTCTGTCAGCTTTTCTACAATTCAAATAAAAGATGGCAATCTTGAAGAATTTTTATATCGGTTCTGTTTGACTTTAATAATATATATATATATAAACTTCTGTAGACTTGGTATATTTGGTTGCTACAATTATGCATTGTGATTTGCAATTAAGTTTATAATAATAGTTCTATGCCGATTAGTACATGCCTTAAGGTAGAATTCTTTGGGAATTTTTCATGCAGCTTGTAGTCCAGTGTCTGGTGGTAGTTGGAATTTATGAAGTGTAGTAAAGAAATAAGGACCATAGTATTGCCATTAATATTGGGCAATTGGGGAATTTGCCCCACACCTTACCCTTGACCACAGCCTTACATTTAAGGATTTCTACATTTTATAAAAATTAAATAATAAAATTTATGAATTTTTTGAACCTAGTTTTAAAACTGTATTACTCTCATAAAAAATTTACAATTGGACTTAAATTATCATAAAAAATGTAATTTTTAAGAGAGTAAGGATTGAAAAATTACCTCATTTCTACAATTATTTTATATAATATTTTGTTTATTTAAGAACAAATAAATTTCTTTTATTAATTGAAAATTTTTATATTTTAAAACCATTTTACATTGTATTAAATTTTATAATAAATAGCAAATGTAATAACTAAGACATCACGTGATCATTATTTCCTATTCTTACACAAACTGTTAATACCAATCCTGATAATAGGATGATAATGACCATGGTTATTAAAAAAACAAAGATGCAAAAATGTACAGGTACTGAACTGGGTTCAGACCTCTTTGATGACATAATTGAATGAGCTTGGATTAGAAACATTGTGTATTCATTTTGGGCTCATAGATTTATGGTTAACTAAAGAGGTAAAAGACAACTGCTGGAGGATTGCATTACATCCAAAGGTCTAGCTACAGTGCTTTCAGATTCGAGGTTCCTCACTGATGAAAGCCATAAGCTAGAAACTAATCTAGGGATATTGGATGAGTAGGCACTAGATCAAGATTTTATACACAAACCTCTAGAATCTATTGATTACTATGGCTTTCACTGGGTGACTCTAATTTGTATAGAGATCTTGCTACTGTTTCAAATATAATGATGTGAATTATTTTTTACATATATGGTAGAAAACCTTGAAAGATCACATGATCACTATCTTCCATGCTTGCTCATAACTGTTGTTAAAATAGGCAAAACTCTTTCCATACAGTAGTGCCACTCTAAGCAAGATAGAGTAATCAATGGATGCCAGAAGGCTTGTGCATAAAATCCCTATCTAGTGCCTACTCATTTAATATCCCCAAACTAGTTTCTGGCTTATGGCCTTCATCAGTGAGAAGCCTTGCATCTGAGAGCACTGCACCTAGATCTTAGGATCGAATGCAACCCTCCAGCAGCCACCTTTCATCTCTACATAACTTCAAAACTATGAGAATAAAATTGAAAACACACAGATATTTTCAGTCTATGCTCAAAGACACCATAATGTATGGGTGCTGAACTGAGTTCAGACTCATATGACTATATAAGCTACTGAGCTTAGATTGAAAATATCTGTGTGTTTTCAATTTTATCTCATAGTTTTGTAGTTATGTAGAGATAAAAGGTGGCTGCTGGAGGGTTGCATTAGATTCTAAGATCTGGGTGCAGTACTCTCAGATCCAAGGCTCCTCACTGACGAAAGCCATAAGCCAAAAACAAGTTTGGGGATATTAAATGAGTAGGCACTAGATAGGGATTTTATGCACAAGCCTTCTGGCATCCATTGATTATTCTGTCTTGCTTAGAGTGGCACTACTGTGTGGAAAGAGTTTTGCCTATATATGGTAGAATATATATTTTTTGTTAAAAATATTGATGTTAAGTTAAACATAGAATATACCATATTTTCATAATAGTAAAGTGGTACCAAATCCACAACAAAATAATAATTTGAATATAATTTGCATTTTTATGTATATTCTTTTGTACCTTAGTGATTTTTCATGTCATTAAATTGTTTGCTGTTAAAATTCACAGTATACAATTTCAGTAGAAAGTTGTCTTTAAGAATATTGAATCTAATGCTTCCAATTGAGCTCTAAAGATAATGTGACTCCCATTGTTAATTTATGTAATGCAAAAAACTAATAACCTACCATACATTTTGTTTGTAAATAACAAACCAAGAAGTGTTAACACTTAAATTTTATGACAATTTAAAAAATATTAAATTTAAAAATAGAAATATAAAAGTATATTAGAATTCTTATTTACTTGTATAACACTACTTTCAGAATTTAATACTGCAAAATAGTTTTATATGATGTTTGACAGTTCAGTATATAAAATATTGTTTTTGGAAGGTGAATTAATATTTGTGAAATTTTTTATTGGTAATTATATATTGATAAAAATATTTGCACAGCAGTTGCAAATGAGAAAACGTTGAGAAAATAACTTCATATTTAAACCCAATGACTACAACCAATATTTGGGATTCAAATGCTTTAATTTCATAATATTTTTTAAAATTGAACAATTGCACATATCTTCACATTCCTAAGTATGTTCCCATTAGCAAAAATCAAATTATTCTGAATTTATCCTAAGTTGCATACATTTTACATTCGACTTTTCATATTCTGTAGTGTCTCATATCATTGTAATTAAACCCTATAAAATTTGTTAATCTTTTACAAATTAAAACTATTTTTCTATTTTTAAGATAAATATTCTAAAACTTATTGCAAATTATACCTATAATAAAAAAAGCAAATTTATTTCATTATAATAACTGATTATAAGAAAGCTATCAACTGAATCCAGTTAAACAAAAATAACTTTATTTCTTAATTTTTGTGATTTTATGGCTACATTTAAAAAACTTTTTTATACAATGATTTTAATATATTTTGTCAATAATGCTTACAATAAAAAATTCAAAATTGAAATATTTATATAAAACAAATACTCTTCTTTGGAGTGATATGTAATACTTTTTGCAACATTTATGTGAAAAAAATGTATTGTAGCCATTGCAGGTTAAACATTTTTTGAACTTTGTAGTTACATTTCCTACCAGCTTTAACACTCATAAAATAATTTGAAATTAGTTGTAAAAAATAAATAAAGTAAAACAATTCATAAATAAGTCAATACTTCATAGAACATTACAAATGATAAATCCAATTTAAAAATAAAATTAGTGACCATTACTGTCTATCTGAGGTTAGCATGATAATTGTTGAATAAATATCAGCATCAGAGAACATTTTATTTTATAATTTTGATTTAGTACTTTTTAATCAAGCTCAAGTGAGATAAGAAGTTAAATGTAAGGTTCTAATAGATGTTTTCAGTAGTATCAACTACAGTATTGTTCTGGAAAATAAACTCTAAGAACTATTTTAAAGGATCCAAAAGTTTTTAATTGATTATCATTGCAAAGCTGCAAGAAGTAGTAGTGATAGTTAGCTTTAAGTCACACATCATCTGTCTGTGGGCTATGACAAAGGCAAGCATTCTTGCTGCTCCATTACTCTTCAGATCTGACTTAAAACTAACTTAAAACTGAATTTTCAGCTGCTTAAAACTTTTCTGACTTATGTATTGAAATGTGACAAACACATATAATCGTAGGAGTTTGGTCAGCCCTTCATAGAATTTATATCCTACTATTTAAATTTAAGAAGATATCAACTTCATGTGAAGATACATTTATAAAATATTTAAATAAAATTAATTTAAATACATCATTGTTTTTTTCCAATTAATTACAAAAAAAATTCACCTTTCACAAAACCTATTTTTTGCATATTTTTAAAAAGAACAAAAGAAAAAATTAGTTTTCTTTTTTTTCACAATGATAAGAAATATAAAATTGCAAAAACCAAAACTTTGACAAATCTCCTTTAATTTATTTTATGTATATTATTGTATTTATAATGCTTTTATAGTAACTTGCTCTGTCTGTGTACATTTCTATCTGTATGTCCACATGTTCACATTTAAAAATGAAAAAAAAATCCATTTCTATTTAGAAAGCTTCCCAGAAGTCTTTGTAATAACTAAGCCAATAGAAATATGTTTGTAGAAATTTTTTTTGTTAATATTGATTTAACTCATACTTAATTAAATAACTTAATTAAAATGCCAATACATAAATATTTTTATAATAATAAATCATATTTTCACACTTCCAACGTAAAGCTATAACAACAAATTGAAAATTAAATTTAATGGCTAAGTGCTTTCAAGAAGATGTACTTCTCATATTCACAGCCAGTTATCAATATTTTTATATAATAGTTGATGACATGATATTTAAATTTAGAATTTGTTTGTTGTAATAGGGGAAAAAACCTATTATTATGAATTGACTGAATTTCAATTTTTATTACATATTTTTAAACTAAATATCAAATATTTAAATGATAATCTTATACTTTCTTTTGTCTTGCAGCCTAAATTTTAAAACATTATAATATATTACAAATTTAGGCTAAAGATAAGATGGCCGCTCTTATCCTTATAAAAGTCAGTATCTTGTGTCATGGTTTGTGAGGTCCCTCTATTGGCAAAATAATATTGCTTGACTATTAGAAATTTTAAGGTGCATTCTTACAGGTTAAAACCTGTTTAAATATTTACTCATACTTCCTATGTGCTCTATAAAATATAATTACAACCCTACATTAAATATTTTTATAGATTTATTCTAATGTAAACAACAGAAACTAATGTTTATATCTAAGTAAACTACCATAGATAAATTTTCTTTTGATATTGCTAAAACACTGTCAATTACTAATTGACAATTCTGAGGTTAAATAAGTTTTTTCTAATAGTTTATCTTCTGTCATGAGTTTTATTAAAAGTCCATACTGCATCTGGGCTATGTAAAGCCTGGTGTTTTTTGTAATTGATTGCTTTAATAATTTTTGTTGAGAATTAATGTAAATTAAACAAAAGATTTTAATATATATTAAATGTGAGAAATTTAGGGAGTCAGAAGGCCATCATTTTGACCTTGATTATATATTAACCAAAACTTTTTAAGAATTAATGTAAATTAAACAAAAGATTTTAATATTATACATTAAACATGAGAAATATAGCCACTCTGAAAGACATCACATGATCACCATTTCTTAAGCTTGCTCATAACTTATTAAAACAGGCCAAACTCTCCATATAGTAGTGCCACTCAGTGCAAAACAGATTAATCAATGGATGCCAGAAGGCTTGTGCATAAAATCCCTATCTAGCACCTACTCATTCAATATCCCCAGAATAGTTTCTAGCTTGTGGCTTTCATCAGTGAGGAGCTTGGATCTGAAATCCTAGATTTAGCTGCAGTGCTTTCAGATCCAAGGCTCCTCTGATGAAAGCCACAAGCTACAAACTAGTCTGGGGATATTGGATGGGCACTAGATAGGAATTTTATGCACAAGCCTTCTGGCATCCATTGATTACTCTGACTTGCACTGAGTGGTACTACTGTATGGAGAGTTTTGCTTGTTTTTTACTCTGAAAGACCAATGTTTTGACATCAATTTTATGCTAACACAAGCTAAATGTAAATACAGTATTAAACACATTTTAAACATAAATTTATTTAGTGTAGTCACATTTTCTTCACAATTTAAATACTATATCTCTGTAGTTTAAAGCCTTGTACTGATTTTTTTCTGAGTGTTTCTTATTAATTCTTTCCATAAACATAATAAATACATTAACCAAAATTAAATGTAAATAAGTTATTATAACATCTATTTTTCCTCTCACTGAATATCACATTTTAAATATGAATTTATGTACTGTAATTACATTCTCTTCATGATTTAAATACTTTCCTCTGTAATTAAAAGCACATGTTTTTTCCAAACATTTTTTTAATGTTGGAGACTATCGTTATTGTGGAATTGATTGCTTTATGATTTTTTTTAAAGATTTAATGTAAATTAAAGAAAACATTTTAATAATATATAAATAAATTTCTGAATTTGAATAAAACTAAATTAAAATTTACATTTTTCAATATATCTTATATTTGATAGCTTTACAGCTTCAAATATATATTTACTGGAGCACTCTCTGAATTAATAATTACCATTCATTAATTGCTAAGTATATCATTCATCTGAATCATATTATGGGATTGACAGACCATGGAAGCATAGAGCATCTTAACATCAAATTATGAATTGGCGTTTGTGACTGTTTCTGCAGAAGGCAGGGATGGAATACAAAAACAATGATTGATTTTGTAATTTTTTTTATTGAATATAATATTTGTAATTTTTTTAAAAATTGGGTACTTTAACAATTTTTTTAAAGATTTAATATAAATATGTTTTTTTTTTTATTAACCATTGCTAAATACGTCATTCATCTGAACTATATTAGGGAATTGTCAGACGATGAAAGCACAAAGCACCTTAAGGTCAAATTATGAATTGGTGTTTGTGGCTGTTTCTGCAGCTGGATGGGAACCTCTACTACAAAATATATACTATATCTCTGTAGTTAGCTTATCTGTTTTCCAAAAGCAATTCTTTATTGGCATGGAAGTGAAAACATTGAATTTACATTTTTCACCCTCTACTGAGAAATTTTGCGAATCTTTTCTTTTTCAAACTTTAAAATTCATACATTTCCCCCCTAATATTTTAATTTCAAAAAAATCTTAAGATGTCAGGACAATCAAAAAAGTGGACATTTCAAAGTATAGTAAGTGCCACAATGATGAACTATCATTGTATTTTTGGCACTTTCAAACTTTGTGATTACTTTGCAATATTACTTTGAGAAAATATTATGAATGACTAAAATTTGAATTTTTGGAAAGTTTATGATTACTTTTGCATAGTAATTGTGTGATAATTCTTAGAAATTAAAAAAAATATTATTACATGTTTATTTTCTACAGAAATGTTTTATTTGTAAATGTAAAAGATTATATTTTTCTGAATAACATTAGCCTGAAAATTATAGTCTGGGAAATACAATGTCTAGATAATGTCATCACTAATAATCTTTAGAACATTTAGTGATATAATAAAAATTAGGAAAATTTTTTAAACTTTTAAAGCATAAATTGATAGATTTACTAGATATTAAAAATAATTTGTTCAGATTTTTAAAACAAACATTAAACAAAGAAGATTTCATTCATTTTTCAAATTGAATCGGTTCTACCTAAAATTTGATGATGAATTAGTACTTTTCTTTGATTAAAATCTAATTTTTAAAATAATTGTGAAAATCAAATGGATGTTTTTAGAATTTATTTAATTTCTAAACAAAAGTATCTATCAAATGAGGTCAAATTTATTATATTCTGATGAATAATAATGATTTCATATTAAAGTGAAAGTTGAAAGCTTAAAGCAAGTGAGAACAAAGAAATCTGTCAGAATGCAAGAGGGTTAAGAGCACTCATACTGATTTTTCCCCCATATTTTATTTATTGGCAGAATTGTATCCTTCACAAAAACATAGTGATTGTGACATCATTGGACAAACATTTATTCACCAATCAGACAACAGAGAAAATTCAGATTTTATATATAAGATTTTTAAAAGATCTTTTTGTTTTTTTAAACTCAGAACAAAAGGGTTATTATAAGTTATTAGAAAAATGTTGGTTAGTTTTAGGATTAATAATTAGTAATTGATGGTATCCTAGCAACATCAAATGTAAAATTATCTAAAGTTGTTTATATGGATATAATTTTTAATTTCCATTATGTATATATATTAAACCATTTTGTGAAGACAAAATAGTTAAATCATATTAGTACTGGTAAATATTTTTATCATATAAGATGGATAAAATTATGGGATTATTATGACTTATTTAATAATAAATAATATTTCTGTAGCATAATTTTTATTACACCATTTTCATGGCAAGGTGGGGGAAATGGTTTCTATCATCATTTAATATTTTGTAGAGAAATGTAATTATAAACATATGGCAAAAACATGTGAAAAAGATATCTGTTCCCTAAGATGCACATTTCTTGCTAAATCAGAACTCATCAGTTGTTCCAGACCACAATCACTTATGCATATCTTTATCATTGTTCAATATAGATAGATAGATAGCAAATGATTACAATTTATTTGATAAGTGTCAAATGTGCTGCCCTCACAATTTTGACACAAATCACTTGATGAAAGTATATTAATAATTTTTATTAGTCACTTATTAGATTAGAGATTATCCAATACCCTACTTTCTCACAAGATAGAAAATAGTTTCTATCCACTTTTAACACATTGTGGAGGAATGTAATCATAACTATATGACTAAAGACATGTGAAAAAGATGACTGTCCCCAAGATGCACATTTCATGCTGAATCAGCACCTATCAGTTGGCCCAGACCATGATCTCTTATATACATCTTCATTCTTGTTCAGTATATATAGATAAAAAATTGTTACAATTTAATTGATAAGCATCAAATTTACTGCCTTCACAACTTTGATCCAAGACACTTGATAGAAGTATATTAATAATTTTTATTAGTCATTCATTAGCCTAGAAATTATTCAATAATGAATAATGTTTCTGTAGTGAAATTTTCATTAACCACTCTCATGAAAGGTAAAGGATAGTTTCTATTCATTTTTAATACCTTGTGGAGGTATGTAATCATAAACATATGACTAAAGACATATGAAAAAGATCTATGATCTCCAAGAGGCACATTTCACACTGAACCAGAACTCATCAGTTGGCCCAGACAACAACATCACATATCTTTATCATTGTTCACAATCACTATATATATATATGTAATAAATAAAGTTTGATATCTGTATTCGTTTCACAATATATGTAATATACAAATCAATATATATATCAAAATACAGTACAATTTATATAAATTATATTCTTTTAGAAGTACTTTCGACTATACACTTTGTAGTCTTTATCAACTATGGAACGTTGAATAATCAACATTAACATTTGACAATTTTAAATGTTAATGAATCGCCAGTCATCAAATGTTAAGATAACAGAATTGTGGGAAATCTGAATTGAACTATGGGTTTTGTTAAGGGTTGTCTCGTTTTGATTATTCAACATTACATAGTTGATAAAGACTACAAAGTGTATAGTCGAAAGTATTTCTAAAAAATATAATTTATATAAATTGCACTGTATTTTGATATATATATGTATATATATATATGAAATGACTACAGGTTCTTTGATAAGTGTCGAACATGTTGCCCTCACAACATTGACAAATCACTTGATGAAATATTAATAATTTTTTATTAGTTATTCATTTGACTAGAGATGATCCAATAATGGAATAGTGTAATTTTTATTACACCACTCTCATGCAAAATAAGGAATAATTAACTAATAAAAAATATTAACATGACTTATTTAGTTTCATTATAGTTATTTACATTGTTTGAGTTACTGTGGGTTTAAAAATATTAGCTGTAGAAGAGAAGTGGTCTTTTATTTTGTATCTGATTAATTTAGAATCTTGTAACACACAGGTACCACTGATAAAAAATTGAATATATAATAAAACAATAAAGCATTAATGATGACCATAAATATTACCAATAACCATTACAAAACAGCAGAGATGCTTTCAGTTACTTTCATAACCATTTTCAATTGAAAACTTTTAAAATTTGGCAGAAGTAAACATTATCATGTGATATCCCAAGGTCTATAAATTCTAATATTAGCACTTTGTATATTAATTAAAGAATTCTTATTTCTATTGATCAAAATTGCCTCTTTGATTTTTCTTTTATTATAGCTTCTTTTTTCATAAATAATCTAATGTTTTCCAGGTCAATACTGAAATTATAATTTTTTATGAAGGAAGAAACCACAGTAAAAAAAATTAAAGAAACAATTTTCATAAATGGAAATAAAAAATCTTTAATTAACAGATGAAGTGCAAATGCTAAAATGCATGGCCCTTGGAATATTACATGTTGATATTCACTCCCTCCAAATTGAGTAGGTTTCCTGTTGAAAATGGTTAAGGAAATAACTGAAAGTTCTTCTGCATCTTATAATGGTAATAAGTAATATTTGTTATCACTGTTATTACTTTATTTGTTTATTATTATAATTTTTAATATATGATGGATATTTTATTTGATATATGTATATTGTATATAGAGCTCGTAAAATAAGCTCTTAACAAGCTTATATATATATATATATATATATATATATATATATATATATATATATATATATATAAATAATATTTTAACATTGAATAAATAATAATGTCGTGAAATTTACCAAGTCTATTTAAATAACAATTGAACTGCTTTCTAGTTAGTTACCTTGTTCAAAAAGTTTTTATAGTTAGAAAATGGACTTTTTCTTACCATATCATTTGGAATAATTGCAAAAGTTATTGAACATGGTAGGTAGAAAGCAGTCCAATTAATATTTAAAATGAATTTGGTAAATTTCACATGGCATTTTATATATATATACATATATATAAAAGACATATTTTGCGGGTTTATCCATGTTAAAAAATTTAAATATTAATATACCGATATTTCGACTTGATCACACAAATCATCTTCTGGATGATAAAAGGTAGAAAGATGGTTGTAGAGGCGCTACAATCACTGATTTGAAAAAAAAAACTGTTAAAGTTCCACCAATAGCAAAAATGTTAAATTAAGAATGTTTTTTAAAAAAATCTTTCCAAATAGGAGGAAGTTTGCATGTATCATCTCACTTATTAATACAATCTGGTCTTTTAAGTATCTCAATGGCTTCTCTAATTTTGCACTACAGATGAAGTTTCAGTTTTAGAAAAAGGTTTTAATTTTGCTTTAATGCCTTCCCAGGTACCTTTTGAGAAAATTGTTTGGAATATTGAATCAGCTCTCGATAAAATTAGATTCTTCATCAGCTGATTTGGCTTGAGCAGAGATTTGCAATATTTTTAAAAAAGCTAAGCTTCCTAAAAATAATATTTCAAAGAAAGAAAGACAAGAATTAAATAATATAAAATTGGACAAATCAATTGTTGTACTTCCAGCTGATAAAGGTAATGCCACAGTTGTAATGGATCGTGACATTTACCATAATAAAATTTTAGATCTGCTTAATGATAAAACTTATAAGCTATCAAAAAGAGATCATACAACGTATTTGGAAAAAACAACAAAAGCCATTATTAATAAATCATCTATTGAAACAGAGATAAAAAATAAAATAATCCTTCATGAAAAATCATGTGTCTGTCCAAAATTTTATGGACTTCCAAAAATTCACAAACCAGATACCCCCTTTGTCCAATAATAAGCACAGTAGGATCTACAACTCATATTTTAGCTATATATTTATTGGATTTCATTAAACCTACAATCCCATTTATTAAATCATATATTAAAAACTCTTTTCATTTTATTTCTGTTTTAAAAATTTAAAAATTAATGCTAATGATATTCTGGTCTGTTTTGATGTTATGTCTTTGTTTACAAACATTCCAATTGATGAATCGTTAAATATAATTTCACAACATTGCAATTTACCAGACCATATTATTGCTTTGATTAAACATTGTCTCTCGAACACATATTTTGTATACAACGGTACTCCTATGGACTCACCTATCTCAGGAGTAATAGCTGATTTATTCATGGAAAATATAGAAACTCATGCTTTAGAATCATCATCTTTAAAACCTCTCATTTGGCTCAGATACATAGATGACACATTTGTCATATGGCAACATGAAAAAAATAAATTAGATGATTTTTTTCTTACATTTAAATAATATGCATTCTCATATTAGATTTACAATGGAGACAGAGTCTGATGGAAAACTCACTTTTCTTGATGTTCTAGTCACCAGAACACCAAATAGTTTATCATTTTCAATTTACAAAAAGAATACACACATAGATAGATATTTCCATTTCCATTCTCATCATCACCCAACTCAGATAGTTTCTGTAGCCAAAACTCTTTTAAATAAAGCAATTAACCTTTCAGATAAGTCACATCTGAAAGAAGAAATAAATCATATTAATAGTGTTTTATAAGCAAATAGTTATAATTATAAATTTATAAAAAAAGCCTTATTTCAAGCTCAAAATGGATAAAATAGGAAACAAAAAGATGATAAATCAGCTATTAGCATTTGTGTTCCATATGTAAAAGGAACTACAGACAGTATTGGATGTATATTAAAAAGCTATATTATAAATACAGCATTTTCTGCTCATCAAAAGATCAGCAATATAATAACCAAGCCTAAGGATTCAATCCCTCTTGAATCTTGTGGTGTTTATCAAATCTCATGTAAAAATTGTAAAGCTTCTTACATAGGTATGAGTAATCGTCACATCAGTGTTAGGAGAGATGAGAATGCTAATGCAGTTAAACAACACTCATCATCTTCAGCACTCTCACTCCATACTATAGATTCAGGTCATAAAATTGATTTTTCTAGTACCACGATCATATCCAGATGTGATAATCTGATCTCTACCAGTGCAAAATTAGAGAATCCATTGAGATACTTAAAAGGCCAGATTGTATCAATAAGCAAGATGATACATACAAACTTTCTCCTATTTGGAAAGATTTTTTTTAAAAAAATTCTTAATTTAACAATTTTGCTATTGGTGGAACTTTAACGTTTTTTTTCAAATCAGTGATTGTAGCACCCCTTCAACAGTCTTTCTACATTTATCACCCAGTGGATGACTTGTGTGATCAAGTCAAAACGTCGGTATATCAATATTTAAATTTTTTAATACGGATGAACTCGCAAAATATGTATTTTATATATGCAACCCGTGAAAATCTTCGTATCAACATATATATATATATAATGTATCAAAACTTTATTGATGTTGATCAAGTGGTAATAATTTAACTAGACTGGCCATTCGTACATTTATACACAAAGATAATGCATCTGGTGTGTGTAAATGCATTATTCTACAATAGTATATTGACAGGATTTGATGATGATGATCAAACTTTCTATTCTATATGTAAATATTTATACAAAGCATCAAGATTATATTTTCTGATCACCATACAGCAAATGATAACAGATTGATGTTATTCTATTTGTTTATTTAAGCAGTGTCTATTGTGATGGAGGATTTACATATGATAACGAATAAGCTATTGGCATATATGGTTTAATACCTACGAGTATATGACATTAGATATATTTATATATGTATGAAGAATTTATAACAAATTTTATTGTATTTATTTTAAAAAATGATTTTTAAAAATAATTTAAGTGAAAGTATTCACAAAAATAATTGTCCTTTTTTTTTAAATGTAACGAACACTTTAAAAATCCACAATATGAATAGCTTCCGATGTGATTATATTGGTTAACTTATTGCTTCTGCTTCAATACCTTTACTGAAAACAGAATAATAAATTCATTTTGTTTTCATTTTGTTTCCTGAATGTTATTTTCTTTTTAAACCTTATATGTACACATACTTACATACATATAATATAAAAACACCATATCAGACTTTACATTTTAATATTTATTTTATTAACCTAATATGTTATCAACACTTCAGTGTCATAATCTTGGTTATCAATACATTAAAAGTATGCTAGGTTGTCAAGCGTTGGTGGCCGAGTGGTTAGCACAGCCGCCTTGAAAACAGTTGTACCGGGGTTCTCTTTCCGGCCGACGCTTTGACACATTAAAAAAAAGTACGCTAGGTAACTAAAATAAATATTTGAATATTTAAATATATGTTCTACTGCAATGTCTTTATTTTACATATATTAAAAGCACAAATTCTATTTGTTATACACATACATATGCCTAATAGAAAATGATATAACATTATAATACTAACCAAAAAACAACAAAATTTTACTAAAATTCTTTCACAACCATGGTTTCATCTATCAGGTTTTTCTGAAAATAAGTGTCTTTTATTAAATTTTGCTCCAAAAGGCATATTTTCAAGGGATGTCTGATTTTTTTCATGTACAAAAATCACATGATCACCATTCTTTATGCTTACAAAAACTGTTTGCACAAAAGTTAAACTCTTCATACAGCAGCAGCACTCAGTATAAGCCAGAGTAATCAGTGGATGCAGGAATGTTTGTGCCTAAAATCCCTATCTAGTGCCTATTCATTCAATATTCTCAGATTAGTTTCTAGCTTGTGGATTTCATCAGAGAAGAGCCTTGGATCTGAGAGCACTGCACCGATCTAGGGGCAGTTTTCTCAGTTCCAAGGCTACTCACTGATGAAAGCCATAAACTAGAAACCAATCTGGGGATATTGGATGAGTAGGCACTAGATAGGAATTTTATGCTCAAATCTTCCTACATCCATTGATTACTCTAGCTTGCATTGAGAGGCATTAAAATATGAAGAGTTTTCTCTCTGAGTTTCAATGTTTACTTAGTTACTCATTTACCAAATCGATAGATTAATTGTAAACCGGTTACTTGAAAAACAGTCCTAGGCCATATTAGAATCTTGATTGATTTTTGTGTTTACTCCATCCAGATTCAAACCCTGATTATAGTTACAACAGCCAGATAGATGCACTATCATTGTGCCAGGATGCTCTTTATACAGATATAGCAACATAAATTTATTATAAAAAATTTTAACACCAAAAAATCAGAGAAGTTAAATATTTATTTATTAAAACAATAAACAAACGATAATAGAGCAATAAATATAAAGCATCTCTTCTCAAACTGTGAACATTGCATCTTGTTATCTCTTTGTTTTTTTGATTATTATCAATTCATTTACAGAAGCCAGACCCTACCTTTTTTGCTTGGGTATAATACACTCAAACGCACCCAAATGTTTAAGAATTAGTGTGATTTTTAATGTTGAGATTTTGTTAAATCAGTGTTGTAATTGCTACATGCTATTTTTAATAGCAGTTTTCAATTTTAATGCCATAATAATTGCTTTCTGTATTCATACTATGTGGAATGTCTGTATACATAAAGAATGAACTGCCTTTCAGATAATAGAGTTAAAATGTTTGAGAACTGAATCTCAATATGTCACTTTTCTGCTTAAACACCATATCATTTCCCAAGCAATTATTATTCAACTGATCATACTAAGGGATTAAAAGAACATTGCTATAATTCCTATTCATTTTTACATCTTATTAAAGATCCTTGAGGAAAAAAGGATCTTAAATGATTTGTGTTTCATGATATGATGATAAACAATGTTATATTTGTTTTAATGTAAAACTTTCATGATAGTCAAAGAAATTACTGGAACCATGTTCATTTTGCACAACAAAATATTCTTCTCCATAATTGCTTTGAAGCAGTATATTTTTGTGGGATATTTTTTTGTTTGTAATTTGAAAACACTCTAGCTGTTGTGAGCAACTAAATTATAGTTTGACATGAAACAATACAATTTAAAATAGTCAGAAGTTTATTATTGTCATTGACACTTTAAATTACAAGCAACAAACTTGTCATGCATCAATGTAATCATGTGACTAAAGAAACCAATATATCATGAGTGGAGTTTCTGATCAAACTAAGTGTGGAGGGCTATAAGCTGAGTTGATCTATATTCATTTGATTATCCAGATTAGTCTGGATTTTTCATCTTCCAATAGTAATGTTTGATCGATACTGGATGACACAATGCTGTGGTCAAAAAACATTCCACATTTCAATTTCCTCCCATTTTCATTACAATAATCTAAACAAAACATTGAAAACAACTTTCCATTATAGAGTCTTTCAATGTAAGCTTAAGTGATCGGTGATTCCAAGATATATGCACAAATCCCTATTCTTAATATTTAAATTAACAGTCCCAGATAGATTTTTTGGCTTTTGTCCTTATCAATAGGATTTGATATTCAAAGTTGAGAATGCAGATATACATTTAGTGACAATTCCCATTTTACTTGTCAATCTAAAAACTTAAATTTCAAATCACCTAAAATGGTAAAATGAAGTTAAAGGTATTTATTAAATGTATGTTGTTATAATGGCTGTGATGATATGGATTTAAAACTAAAGATAACATTTCTTTGCATGCATCTGGTAATTACATCACATGATCACCATCTCTTGTACTAGCACATAGTTGTTATTAAACACCGCAAAACTCTCTCCATACAGTAGTGCCACCCTGTGCCAACTAGATAGGGATTTTATGCTGCATAAAATAGAAAACTGATCTTCATTTATATTTTTTAAGTTGGCAAATTTGCTGATTTTTTTATTTATTTATTTATTTATTTATTATTATTATTATTATTATTATTATTATTATTATTATTATTATTATTATTATTATTATTATTATTATTTATTTATTTATTTATTATTATTATTATTATTATTATTATTAATAATAATAATAATAATAATAATAATAATAATAATAATAATAATAATAATAATAATAATAATAATAATAATAATAATAATAATAATAATAATAATAATAATAATAATAATAATAATAATAATAATAATAATAATAATAATAATAATAATAATAATAATAATAATAATAATAATATAAGTCTACCAGTATACATTTAACATTTGCACTAAGATCAGTAGCTAATTGCATCTTTTGACTCCATAGCTATGTATTGTGAATCTAGTCTTGATATTCATTTGGGACTATTATTTTGTATACT
The DNA here is from genome assembly GCA_028023455.1 of Epiperipatus broadwayi. Lineage (NCBI taxonomy): Eukaryota > Metazoa > Onychophora > Udeonychophora > Euonychophora > Peripatidae > Epiperipatus > Epiperipatus broadwayi. Next base: position 702,855 of record JAQFVV010012525.1, read on the forward strand.
TTCTAGATGGTTCTAGAATGGTATAGTCTGTCAAAAAGTGGCAGTAATAAGTTTTTAATGATAATAGTACTTTAATATTGTCTAAAATGCAATATGGAATATTTTTATACTTGGGGAGGGGTACATTAATGTAGCTACTGCCTTGAAATTTAAAACTTCCAATTGTGTACATATTGTTAATATTACAAAATTTGATATTTAAATATTTGGTATTTGGCTGTTTGTTTGCAAGGTTAAATAAGATGAGTAAAATTAACTCCACTCTGTAAATGTGAATGTTAAACCTGTTTCAATGAAGTTGTGAGGTATTGCTACTGATTTTACATTTTCTAATGAATATCATTAATGAATCTATGAAGTGTATAATATTGTCAGTAACAGATGAATATTGATAAATTTTTTATCTGCAACATTTTGACACTAGAGGGCATTATATTAACATAGCTAATTCTTGGAGCTTATTACTTGAATTTATTACATTTGCACAGTAATGAATGGTGAATAAGCAGACATTTATAATTGTGTATGTAAAAATAAAGACCAATGATGCAATTGTAAATTTAGTAGAGAAAAAATACAAAAGCAGAATGGAACTATTTTTATTTAGATAGTTAATAAATTTTGAAGTAGGCTTAGCATTGTTTACTAAATATTTTTTATCTAACCGATGAAGTAACTTCTGTATTGTTTAAATAATTGAGGAGCATAGGTTGATCATGACAAAAATGCATGGCAGTTTATAAAATATCATGCAGCTACAGGCACTGAACCTATTGTCAAAATGTTAATTAAAAGTGCAAAATGAGTTTATGATACAAATATCAAAGATTAAATTCTAAAAAGCAAGATTTGAAATTAAATTTGAGTTTAAATGAAATTACATATTTATAGTGAGAATTAAGGCACTACTATTACTTATTCATTAATTTAGTTTTGGTCTGTTACATGATAACAATTCATGCTTATATACACGAGAAAATCCTCAATCTGTTACAAGACAATCTTTTATAAATCAAAGATGGTTTCATCGTTTTACTTATAGAGATTGCCTTGACAAGAAATTGAAGATTCCTGGTATACATAACTCATGGTGATTATTTTTGATTTACATTCATAAATCATCTAGCTTTGTGCAAAGTTAGGTGTGCATATATATTGGCAAACTGAAAATACTTTACTTTTGATTAAAAATAATGATTAGGATTAGCATTTATGAGTTTTTATAATGCTATTCTTAGGAAATTTTTTTATCATATGATTTGATAGTTATTTTGATTATAGTTGACCATATGTTGTTATATCTTGAATTACTTTCTATTAGTGATTTGGTTTTTCCCAGATTACAAAAAATGAGTATTTAGTGACTCAGTGTTGGGTGATAAAAAATGTTAAAATTATGTTATTATTGTTAATATTTGAAATATAATTAATTTCAGAGTTACATGTTAGTGATGTCTGAGGAGAATTAAAGGATTCAAATTGGGCTGAACATATTGCTAGAAGAGATAATAATAGGTGGACAATAGAAATCTTAAACTGGATTTCAAGAGATTGTAAAATACCAGAAAGAGACAACTTATGAGATGGATGGATGAAATAAAAAAGTAATGCAGGAGGTAATGTGGAGAAGAGAGACTAGAAATCAAAGAAGATGGATCAAATTTGGAGTGATCTTCATTATGCAGTGGACTAATAACGGTTGACAATGATAATGATGATATCTGACTTTATCTTGTACAACTTGAATGACAAGAAAAAGAGATTTCCTTTTGTTGGATAAAAATAATAATTTGGGCATTAGCATGTTGATATGTAACATATATAGATGTAGAGATGATGATCCAGGCAATATTTTTTTGATTTTGACCTTTGTATAGGCTACAGGTGTGTGGAATATACCAAATTCTGCATTATTTTATCGCCGTATTGTTTTGTGTTTTTTTATGAAAGTTTTTTGAAAAGAGATTTTTAATTTTCTTTCTTACTCTTTTTTTATTTAATAGAAAATAATGAATGAAAATTTAGTTTTTAAGTGTGAGTAAAAGTAATAAATCTGATGAGATGTTACGGATGTGCAATTGGAGAACTTGGATCAACTACCGTTCATAAAAACACCAGGAATAAAATTTTCTCAAGCTGTAAATAAAAAAAAAGTCTTTTTTTATATAGAAGTATATAGATAACTTTTGAAAATCTAAAGGAGCAGTCTGCTTTGTGTACACACTATTTACAGTCTAAACAAGCAATTTATATATTTTTTGCAATGTATGATTATTATATTTTACTTTTTTATAGAAATACTATATTTTTTGTAAGTTGTGGTTATAATCAAATTTATTGATTGTCATAATTGCTACTGATACATTATCTCATATCTGTGTTTTTTTCTGTGTATCTGTATCATATATATCATCCTTAGTCTAAACGTAAACAATTATACTTCATTTTTTGCAATCTATGGTTATTATTTTTCTAACTTTTTGTAAAAAATTATATCTTTTATAAGTTATGTTTATAATCATATTTTTTTATTGTAACAATTTCACCCTAATTTTTCTAAAATAAAGCTATCTATCTAGTAAGCTAAATGTATTTTCACAAGGAGAATGACAGAGCAGATAATAAAGATCATGTCTATTCTTATTAATATTTTATAATGCAATAAAGCAAAAATAAATTTTTCTTGCTTAGTTATCACTATGTGTAAAAATGGGATATATATATAATCACTAGATGGAGCTTTACCAATAGCTCCTAACAAGCTTTGTTTACATAAACGCTGAAATAGAATTCAAAATCTTTATCCTGGGAGACTAGAAACTATATATATTGAAGCGGAATCTGAGATTCAGATTGCGCTTCACAGCCCACTTCCAATCTTCTGCTACCAACCTAAATTCAAACTCTATTCTTGCATACATATTCCACTCACTAACACATTTGTTTGTATCCTTTTGTTTGAGTATTATTAACTAACATATTTATGAACGAAGATATTGGCATAAATATCTGAATTTAAACATGCAAAATAAAATTAATAAATGTAGCATCTGAAAATTCGTATACGCAATAGGGAATGGGGGATTAATTATCACGAACTTATAATATCAAAATATATTATAATTTCTGTATTTATTTATTTTATAAAAGTTATAGTAATTGTTTGTTAATTGCAGCTCAGATATCTATAGATATTGTAGAGACAAAAGTACTGAGCCAATATTTAGTGGAAAAGTTCGTGATATGTAATTTTATAAAATTGTGTTTTTAAATTATTTTTGCCATTAAACTCCACTTTTCTTTTAAATCCAATATGGAAGATGCGATTGTAATTAGTCAAAATTAATTAAAGGTGAGAAGCATAATCTTGTATAATATTCTAACATAACTTTAATTAAAAGTTTCTCTAAAATCAAAAGTAGAAACTAAACTTAATTGATTTACTTTTGTTACAAACATTTTCTTTTATCAAAATTAATTAAATTTTGAATACTTATCTAACAATGGCATCTTCCATCACAATAGGAAAAAGCTTGTATACGAATTCTTTTGGAAATTAGATTGCAATGACCAATCAGAAAGGGATTCTAAAAATACCGAGGCATGGAATTAATTATGAATTATTTTAGAGAGTAACTAGGACAGTCAAGGAGAGCAGTCACCAAGAAAATTTGCGTTCGTTAATTTCAATGTGTACTGAGTAAATCTAAATCGCCTTTCTCACCATTCGAGATGGCTTTCCCTGCAATCTGTGCCCATGGATCCCGATACTCATAGACTATACTGATATGCCTGTTCATTAAATCATAAAATTACTACCTGCCTGAATAACTATGTTTGATAAACTAGATCTAGTCTCCGCGGGAATTGAAATCATCAAAAGAACCGCCATGTTTTACAGAGGTAATCATTTCAAATGCTTCTAGACTCTTAAAGTTACCGTGAATAATTTTAACTTTCACCTATCTATTTCTTTAAACATTTTGTAAATCTTTCATTTGTAAAATTTAATATTAGTTATGAATTAATTTGTAAAGTTCTTACCTTTTTGTTAATTGTACCTGGTTTTCTCTCTATATAACTTAGCTGTAATCTCTCCTACATTAAACCTCTCCTGAATAATTATTAGTTCTTAATGTCACGTCTATGCGGCAATATTTTATTCTCATTATTATGTTTTATACTTTCAGATACTAAATTATATGTCGATAATTTTTCCCCAGAATCGCAAATGCTTACGCTATCTCTTTTAATGAAAGAAAACCCTCCTTACTTTTCAGAGGGTAATTAACCTAGTAGTTTTAAAAATAAATTTGTTATTCTTAGTATAGCAGGTGCCTGCCAGTCTGGGGAAATAAAATCAGAATTTGATAATTATTATACAGTGTTATTTTCTAAAACTAAGTAAAAATCTATTTTCTTAGAAATGTGTTTATTTGGTTAATTAAATAATAGTGCTAACTTCTAAAATCTGCAAATAGATTTATATGAGTAAAATTAATCCTACTTTATTGAAATCAATAGCCACCACCGACTATATATATATTTAATAATATGAAAAGTATTTATTTATTCAAGCATTCAAAACCAAAGATTTATATTTATACGTTGTGGAAAGTTTACGTGTAGTTTAAAATAATACATAAGGGGGGGGATCGTTTAGTTCTATGAGCTATATTATATTAGCATTAACTGTAATTCTTCCACATCCATGTAGTAATCAAATCATACCGGTACGAGGGGTTTTTATTAATAAAGATAGGCGATAATTATTTATTCCTTAGCTAAATATCTATATATTTATATTAATGCAAGCGTTACGTGTATACCGGCCTTTCGTGATATATACATATCTTTGTGCTTCGTTCATTTTTACTTCTCATACCAAGGACAAGGTTTGGCAAACCTCTTTGGATTTCTTCAGCACGAGATATTGTTGCATAGGGTTCGCTCTGGCAAAAGTCCAGCCTATGGCAATTCAATAAAGCGCCTTCTTAGTTGTTTATGACCCGACCCTGCCGACGTTTGCAGAGAGTCGCATTTCATTAACGGTGAATTGAAGCATCTTCTTAGATCTTAAAATAGATCGTTCCATTGCCATCATACACGTACCGCTCTCCCATATTTCGTTTTTGTTAAAAGCCTATTAATTCTCCTAAACCGTACTGTTATGATTATACTAAATGGATTACCACTTTTTTTTTATATATATTTCATTCGCACTTTCAGATACGACACTTCTGCCATTATTATTCTTCCCCAAATTAGCTTCCCACACACGTTCTTATATAGCAAAATGCAAATATTAATTAAATAAAATTACCCTTATCGTCCAACTGAATAAACTTACATATTGGTCTGAATGCTGCTGTTCTTATTACTGGTGGATTCAAATAACTTCGGGTACCGTAGTCTAGCGCTATTATTAAAAATCTTATGTATCCCAGTCAATCGATAAATTATTGACATATAAATAGCCGCACTAGAATAAAGCCATGAATTATTTGTTATTGATGATTAAATATGTTCATTGTATAGTATTGTAAGGGAGGTTAATGTTGTCCAAGGGAGATAAACACCCATTTTATTGACATTGTAACACCAATAACGTTTGCAATCATATATACTCCAAGTTGATTTAATAAATTTTATATCTTTCTAAATATCTAAGTCATTGTTTCATTCATTGAATAGCAATAATTTTGATGTAATATAACAAGGTTTCACTTACTAGATGATTGAAAATCGCTAATTATAATATCCTAGACATGAACCAAGTTCGAATAAGAGTCTTTTTGTGTCACGACTTTGTGATGCCGGCGGGGTAGGAATAAATTAGATCAGTATCATTGGAATTGTTGCTCATAAGTGGGTAGATCTGGAAAATAGGCAAATAGGGCAGAGTTCATGAATGTTCCTGACTTATGTATCTTGCACAGGATTGGATTCGAGGTACTTTTGCCTAGATGCTAGATCTTGTTATATGAACAGACGAAACCGACCGGTACAAGTTTTTTTTTCCCCGGGTATGGATGCCCGCCATGGGGCTATTAATTACTTTTACACCCTGCAGAACCCTGAATAATAGATGTTAGTATACTATATATGATGTTTATTCTCTAAATAATGAAAATATATGTGTAAAATTTTTTTTTCTTGGTTTGTACACCCAGTTCAGATGATGTTCTTTTTAAATATTATACACACTAGGTATAAGTCATTACTAATATGTATATGATTTTCCCAATAATGTCAATCATATATGTAGATTTTTTTTTTCCATAAACAATATTCAGGATATATGTGATATTTTGTTCTTCTTCCATAAATAATGTTGTAAATAAATATGTACACTTTCTTGGGGTGGTGAAAGAAAAGTAGTGGCAGCTTTTAAATACTTTCACACCCATAGTATGTGATATTTTGTTCTGCTTCCATAAATAATGTTTTAAATAAATATGTACACTTTCTTGGGGTGGTGAAAGAAAAGTAGTGGCAGCTTTTAAATACTTTCACACCCATAGTATGTGATATTTTGTTCTTCTCCCATAAATAATGTTGTAAATATATATGTACACTTTCTTGGGGTGGTGAAAGAAAAGTAGTGGCAGCTTTTAAATACTTTCACACCCATAGTATGTGATATTTTGTTCTGCTTCCATAAATAATGTTTTAAATAAATATGTACACTTTCTTGGGGTGGTGAAAGAAAAGTAGTGGCAGCTTTTAAATACTTTCACACCCATAGTATGTAAAGAAAAAAAAAAGATATGTGCTTCAAATAGTAATGACATCTTTAATTACTTTATGATATTATACATCTGAACTGCTGTACAGCTGTCATAAATAAAAATATGTGTTTATAAAAATGTACAATCATCTAGTAAAAGTGTTGTAACAATCTACTCCTCTTGACTGGTGCCCGGTAGTAATACCATTATAAATTTTGTCATCAGGTGGTAGATTGAATAAAAAAAAATATTATTAGAAACAATGATTCCAAAATTTAACAAGTTATATAGAGAGCATTATTTGTACTCAACTATTGTACTCAACTATGTACTCAACTATGTGATGTACTCAACTATGTAATGCAAGTGTTGATAATTTTAATATGAAGTAATACAATTTTAAGTATGTTTCAGGTGCAAAGGAACAACCAAACTTAAAGACCCAGCAAAAACACTGAAGAATGAACAAGAGTAGATTAGGTAACAATATGATATTTGAACATATATATATATATATATATATATATATATATATATATATATATATATATATATATATATATATATATATATATATATATATATATATTGTAAATGTTGGATCTAGAAGTTAATAATGCAAAAGGCAGGCATGGTAGAATACTAAATATAATAAATCAGGTATAGATTGGGTACAGGTATGGGGGAGCAGAACAAGGGGGAGACTGTTGAGAATGGGGGAGAGGTGTATCAGGCCATAAATAAATAAAAACAAACAGAAAACCATAAGTGAGCATTTTTGTGTCTTAAATAAATAAAATATATATAAATAAAATACACATATATCTATCTATATTTGAAGCTTAGCAGAATGGAGAATAGTGATAAAGAGAAAACTGATGCAGAGCAAGAACATCAGGAAGTTGTAACCATGGAATCTGTAGAAAGCTCCACACAGAAACAGGATATAAACCTACAAACATTGTTGATGGATATGTTCACTAATATAGAGAAAAAATTCGAAGCCAAGCATAATGAGATGAAGGAGTGGATGTCATCACTGTGTAATGAAATGAACAGTAGTATATTAAAGCAAATAGATGAGGTGCGAGCAGACTGCAGAAAAGGCTATGAAAAGGTTCATACTGAATTGGAAGGAACTCTTGGAGGAGCATAAAGAAGAAACTAAAATTATAGTATCCAAAATGACTGGAGAATTAATGATGACACGAAGTGTGATAGACCAGCAAGAAGCTGCCCACCACATAGCCATAAGTCAAATAAATGAATGTTTGGGTGATGAACTGAAGTGTCATGAAGAACAAGAGAGGATCATTTTAAATGTGCAAGAAACACAGACAGAGCTTCAAGACCAGCTAAAGAAACTGAGAGGTGAAATTGATAAACTGAAAAGCAGTGCAGTGAAAATTTCAGAGTTCAAACCTGATGCATCAGGACCAGTACAGGAACACCACGTTGATAGGACATCAGATGTTATGCCCATAGGACAGATCTCGAATGCACAGGCCTACCTGGCAAAGTTCATCCAAGTGAAATCATTCAAAGGTGATGCTGGAGAAAATCCGAAAGCGCATATTGAAAGTCTTCAAGAATTGTTTCGATTCCAACAGATCTCAGCACCGGATCAAGTAGCTTTGGCAATTCACTATCTCAATGGATATGCAAAATCATGGTGGGAAAGCCATGAAGACAAGCCACTGAATTTTGAACAGTATGCAGCAGCTCTGTTAAGGACCTTCTGGAGCGAGGAGCGCCAGGACGGCATTTATCATTCGGTTTTAAAAGAAATGTATGGATCGGCCAACAAGGAAACACACACACAGTTTTTTTTGAGGCAAGTGGCACGTCTCCGGTCTCTGACGGCATTCCCATTTACAGAGACCCAGATTATCCATGCAATACAACAAAATATGCCACCCTACATACAACAAATGATGGTAGGATGCCGAATAAGGAGAATTGAGGAAATGGCACAATTCCTCACCACCATTGACTACACGCCCATCAACAAAGAACCTCATGAGAGAATACGGAAAGTTGAGCCAGCTAGAAACCAAGCAACCTCTCATGATCAACCTAACTTCTGGTGGGGTGACCAAACCCTCAATAAAAAGCCATTTGAACCTCCTGATCGGGGAAAGTAAGACAGAACAATAAATCACAGACGGATAGATAAGGAATTTGAACCACGTTTTTAAAAAAGGAAAATATGAATATAGTTTTGCACTCAATGATAGATAGGTCAAGATTTTTTTTTTAGCATATAGCAGCAAAGAACAAAATGGGGCTAGCATTAGTTTGATAATTTTTTTTTTATATAAACAAATTACGTACTCCTTTCAAACCAGGTTGTTCTTTTGTCACCGGAACAGCAAGTAAGATCTTTTTTTTTACATTTTTTTTTATCAATTGTAAGTCCGGGAAAATTTACATTTTTTTTTATCAATTGTAAGTCCGGGAAAATGAAGCGGAATCTGAGATTCAGATTGCGCTTCACAGCCCACTTCCAATCTTCCGCTACCAACCTAAATTCAAACTCTATTCTTGCATACATATTCCACTCACTAACACATTTGTTTGTATCCTTTTGTTTGAGTATTATTAACTAACATATTTATGAATGAAGATATTGGCATAAATATCTGAATTTAAACATGCAAAATAAAATTAATAAATGTAGCATCTGAAAATTCGTATACGCAATAGGGAATGGGGGATTAATTATCACGGACTTATAATATCAAAATATATTATAATTTCTGTATTTATTTATTTTATAAAAGTTATAGTAATTGTTTGTTAATTGCAGCTCAGATATCTATAGATATTGTAGAGACAAAAGTACTGAGCCAATATTTAGTGGAAAAGTTCGTTATATGTAATTTTATAAAATTGTGTTTTTAAATTATTTTTGCCATTAAACTCCACTTTTCTTTTAAATCCAATATGGAAGATGCGATTGTAATTAGTCAAAATTAATTAAAGGTGAGAAGCGTAATCTTGTATAATATTCTAACATAACTTTAATTAAAAGTTTCTCTAAAATCAAAAGTAGAAACTAAACTTAATTGATTTACTTTTGTTACAAACATTTTCTTTTATCAAAATTAATTAAAGTTTGAATACTTATCTAACAATGGCATCTTCCATCACAATAGGTAAAAGCTTGTATACGAATTCTTTTGGAAATTAGATTGCAATGACCAATCAGAAAGGGATTCCAAAAATACCGAGGCATGGAATTAATTACGAATTAATTTAGAGAGTAACTAGGACAGTCAAGGAGAGCAGTCACCAAGAAAATTTGCGTTCGTTAATTTCAATGTGTACTGAGTAAATCTAAATCGCCTTTCTCGCCATTCGAGATGGCCTTCCCTGCAATCTGTGCCCATGGATCCCGATACTCATAGACTATACTGATATGCCTGTTCGTTAAATCATAAAATTACTACCTGCCTGAATAACTATGTTTGATAAACTAGATCTAGTCTCCGCGGGAATTGAAATCATCAAAAGAACCGCCATGTTTTACAGAGGTAATCATTTCAAATGCTGCTAGACTCTTAAAGTTACCATGAATAATTTTAACTTTCACCTATCTATTTCTTTAAACATTTTGTAAATCTTTCATTTGTAAAATTTAATATTAGTTATGAATTAATTTGTAAAGTTCTTACCTTTTTGTTAATTGTACCTGGTTTTCTCTCTATATAACTTAGCTGTAATCTCTCCTACATTAAACCTCTCCTGAATAATTATTAGTTCTTAATGTCACGTCTATGCGGCAATATTTTATTCTCATTATTATGTTTTATACTTTCAGATACTAAATTATATGTCGATAATTTTCCCCCAGAATCGCAAATGCTTACGCTATCTCTTTTAATAAAAGAAAACCCTCCTTACTTTTCAGAGGGTAATTAACCTAGTAGTTTTAAAAATAAATTTGTTATTCTTAGTATAGCGGGTGCCTGCCAGTCTGGGGAAATAAAATCAGAATTTGATAATTATTATACAGTGTTATTTTCTAAAACTAAGTAAAAATCTATTTTCTTAGAAATGTGTTTATTTGGTTAATTAAATAATAGCGCTAACTTCTAAAATCTGCAAATAGATTTATATGAGTAAAATTAATCCTACTTTATTGAAATCAATAGCCACCACCGACTATATATATATTTAATAATATGAAAAGTATTTATTTATTCAAGCATTCAAAACCAAAGATTTATATTTATACGTTGTGGAAAGTTTACGTGTAGTTTAAAATAATACATAAGGGGGGGATCGTTTAGTTCTATGAGCTATATTATATTAGCATTAACTGTAATTCTTCCACATCCACGTAGTAATCAAATCATACCAGTACGAGGGGTTTTTATTAATAAAGATAGGCGATAATTATTTATTCCTTAGCTAAATATCTATATATTTATATTAATGCAAGCGTTACGTGTATACCGGCCTTTCGTGATATATATATATATCTTTGTGCTTCGTTCATTTTTACTTCTAATACCAAGGACAAGGTTTGGCAAACCTCTTTGGATTTCTTCAGCGCGAGATATTGTTGCATAGGGTTCGCTCTGGCAAAAGTCCAGCCTATGGCAATTCAATAAAGCGCCTTCTTAGTTGTTTATGACCCGACCCTGCCGACGTTTGCAGAGAGTCGCATTTCATTAACGGTGAATTGAAGCATCTTCTTAGATCTTAAAAGAGATCGTTCCATTGCCATCATACACGTACCGCTCTCCCATATTTCGTTTTTGTTAAAAGCCTATTAATTCTCCTAAACCGTACTGTTATGATTATACTAAATGGATTACCACTTTTTTATATATATTTCATTCGCACTTTCAGATACGACACTTCTGCCATTATTATTATTTCCCAAATTAGCTTCCCACACACGTTCTTATATAGCAAAATGCAAATATTAATTAAATAAAATTACCCTTATCATCCAACTGAATAAACTTACGTATTGGTCTGAATGCTGCTGTTCTTATTACTGGTGGATTCAAATAACTTCGGGTACCGTAGTCTAGCGCTATTATTAAAAATCTTATGTATCCCAGTCAATCGATAAATTATTGACATATAAATAGCCGCACTAGAATAAAGCCATGAATTATTTGTTATTGATGATTAAATATGTTCATTGTATAGTATTGTAAGGGAGGTTAATGTTGTCCAAGGGAGATAAACACCCATTTTATTGACATTGTAACACCAATAACGTTTGCAATCATATATACTCCAAGTTGATTTAATAAATTTTATATCTTTCTAAATATCTAAGTCATTGTTTCATTCATTGAATAGAAATAATTTTGATGTAATATAACAAGGTTTCACTTACTAGATGATTGAAAATCGCTAATTATAATATCCTAGACATGAACCAAGTTCGAATAAGAGTCTTTTTGTGTCACGACTTTGTGATGCCGGCAGGGTAGGAATAAATTAGATCAGTATCATTGGAATTGTTGCTCATAAGTGGGTAGATCTGGAAAATAGGCAAATAGGGCAGAGTTCATGAATGTTCCTGACTTATGTATCTTGCACAGGATTGGATTCGAGGTACTTTTGCCTAGATGCTAGATCTTGTTATATGAACAGACGAAACCGACCGGTACAATAT